>JASSUY010030075.1:0-16968 GCA_032466535.1 Forpus xanthops
GCCTTCCAATATCTGAAGGGGGCCTATAGGGATGCTGGGGAGGGACTCTTCATGAGGGACTGTAGTGATAGGATAAGGGGCAACGGGTTCAAACTTAAACAAGGGAAGTTTAGATTGGATATGAGAAAAAATTCTTTCCTGTAAGGTTGGTGAGGCACTGGAATGTGTTGCCCAGGGAAGTTGTGAATGCTCCATGGCTAATGGTGTTCAAGGCCAGGTTGGACATAGCCTTGGGTGGTATGGTTTAGTGAGAGGTGTCCCTGCCCATAGCAGGGGGGTTGAAACTAGATGATCTTAAGTTCCTTTCCAACCCTAGCTATTCTGTGATTCTATATGACCTGCACTTGCAACTCCACCAGCCCCAAGGGACTCCTGTCCTCAGAAGCTGTAGGAGAGGAGCAAGAGGAGGAAAGTGGAAGGCCAAAAGCAGGAAAGCCAGCACCCCAAGATCCCCCTGAGTCACTGGCTCCAGCTTCTGCCACCCAGACCAGAGCCACCTCCTTGCTAAAGATACAGAAATCCATTACAGTGCCAGAGAGCAACTATTTCACAGCAGTGTAAAGAGAAGTGTTACAAGTCCCATGTACAAACTGTCTCCCAACTCCAACAGAGACCATTAAGGAGAAAATGCAAGGAAGTCTGTGTTTCAAATGTGGAGGTCACAGCACAGCCCTGGACGAAGCCAACCCTACTGGGAGGTAGAAAGGCAGATGTTCTGCTAACCCTTTGAACTACAAATAGTGCAACGTGATGAGCCTTTCCCTGTGTTGCTTCCAGTTGGAAAGAAAAAGCCAGACAATTTCTCTGCAGCCAAGCAGGCTCAACACATCAGCCTTGGCCTTGGAGAAAATCAGAGCTTCTGGGAAGTGTGTTCTCCCACCCAAGAGGCAGGGATCAGTTGCAGAGCTTTCCCTGCCTCTCCCCAAACACTTCCCAGGGATGTAGACTAAAAACGCACTGCTGCAGCTGCTGCTTCCATAGAGCTTAGGGTTGAGTTTCACAGCCACTGCCAGCAGCTGAGCATCTGCCACTCCGGGGTACCTCCCCAGCACCCCTCCAGCTCCAGCCTTGCATCCACAACCCATCCCCAGGCATGCAACCACCTCAAGAAGAGCCCACAGGAAGGAAAGGCTGTACAGGAGGTTTAATATGCAATTAAACTTCCCTCCCTGAATGGTGCTATTGGACCCAAGGCCATGAAAGCACACTTAACTCTTTCCTACCAGCAAGACAAAACCACACCAGAGTCATTACACACATCCTTCCACCAAAAACTGGGAACCCTCTTTACATCAAAGCAGAGAGGTCAGGATGCAGGGGACCAGTATTCTCAGATGTGCTAGACTCTGGGAGGATGGAAGTGAAGCCCAGGTATGTGGGAATGAAACTCACCTTGCACAATGGCACTGAAACCCAGGATGGATGCCCCATCCCTGGCAGTGTTCAAGGCCAGGTTGGATGGGGTTTAGAGCAACCTGGTCTAGTGGAAGGCGTCCCTACTCATGGCAGGGAGTGTAACTGGATGAGCTTTAAGGTCCCTTCCAACCCAAAACATTCCAGGATTCCATGACTTTCGGTCCTATCCCCCTCCGAGAAGAGACTGCATCTGGCATCTCCATGAATCAGGGCAGCAAAGCTCAGTGAAGTACCTTACAACGTATACCCCGTACAACAGCTCCCTGACTGTTTTTATTCACCACATTTATCTTTATCACCTCTGCAAGTCATTCGTTTTTCTGCTTACACAATACCATTTATTTCCCTGGCAAAGGGAGCTCAGGGCTCGCTGCCAAGTTAAATGCACAATAGAGTGGTTCAGCTGGTGGCATCAAGTTTCCCAGCTGCCCCCCTCACTTTGCAGAGACACATTCCAAAAGCAAGACAGCAAAAGGTCAAAATCAGCTAGATCCCACCCCCAAGATCACTTTCCTTCTCCACTCAATACAAAAGACCAGCTGTAGAGGGAGCTGCTTCCCAAAGCTCAGCTCAACTAAGGTTTTCTTTCAGCCTCCTCTTGTGGTTGGAATCCAAATCGACATATTTCCAGCTGGGATAAAATTAACTTACCACTTAGCATCAAATCTGTCTGCTTGGGGACTTGACCAGCATGGTTTTACAATCAGCAACACACTTAAAGGTTACTTCATTTTGGAGTTTTCCAAAGTTGGCTTCCCATCTGCTCCATGTTACTATTTTTCAGCTGAATGAAGTAACAGCACTTTTGCAGGGAAAAAAAAAGAACACAAACCACCAAAACCCCATCCCACAAATAGGAAATGATATGCTGGTAATGAGCAGAACACTCTGGAAATGGGAGCTGCAAGATGGACAGAAATTCAACCTCAGCTTTGGCAAGTGATGAGCCTGCGCTATTCCCCTGTGCTTCCCAACAGCAACCCACCTTAAGTGTATATCCACCAACTCCAACCAATCCACTCCTCCCTTAGTTGTCCTCATTTGCATTTGCCAGGTCAGGAGCTCAGCAGCCCTGGAACAATGTACCTTTTAAATATGTATTTCATCAAGTAAATGAACAAGTTGCTGCATCTGTTTCTCCCTGGCAGTGGCTGCCGGGTAGAATTTGCCAGCTCTGGTTTATTTTTATTTCTTTTTTTTTTTCTTTATTAAGGCTGGATTGCTGCTTCTAGCTGCAGAAATTCATGTCCTCCATGGCCACCATACAGGCTTTCATGGCCACAGTTCTTCTCTTGTTGTGATGGACCTGGAAGGATAACAGCATCCCTGCCCCAAGGCTCACCAGCACAGGCACTGGGCTGCCAGCACAGCCCTCCCAGCTTTCAAGAGGACATTGTGGACCTTACAGCCTCCATATCTCTACCTGCCAGTGCAAATCCTTAAGAGACACACAAAAGGAGAGCCTGTGTCCTACAACGGCACTTCAGATGTGATCAGCATCTCCCCACCTTCTAAAGGCAACAGCTACTGGGTGCTAATGAATCACAGAATCACAGACTCATTTGGGTTGGAAGAGATCTTAGAGCTTACTCAGTTCCAATCCCCTGCCACAGGCAGGGACACCTTCCACTAGACCAGGTTGCTTCAAGCCCTGTCCAACCTGGCCTTGCACACTGCAAGGAATGGGGCAGCCACAGCTTCTCTGGGCAACCTGTGCCAGGGCCTCACCACTCTCACAAGGAAGAACTTCCTAAGATCTCATCTCAGCCTCCCCTCTGGCAGTTTAAAGCCCTTTGCCCTTGTCCTGTCACTACATTCCCTTGTCCAAAGCCACTCTTCAGCTTTCTTGCACCTTTAGGTGTTGGAAGACTGTTAAAAGGTCTATCTGGAGCCTTCTCTTCTCCAGGCTGAATGACACCAACTCTCTCACTAACAGGGACTTCAATAACCCTGTATCATATAAGACTTGCTTGTGAGCAACCCAAAAGAGCGTTTTATCACCTCTGCCATCATCCCAAAGCACTCATCAGCTAGCTGAGGACAGTCATCTACAGAGACAGCCTGCCCCAGTTTTGGAGCCCAAAATCAGGACTAGACATAGCTTCCCAGCCTTCCTCTGAGTATCCATTCACTAGTGGCTTTTTAATAGAAACAGAAATTTATTGACTGTTTCTTTTCCCAGTTACACTGGATGGTCTCAGCACATCTCCACACCACCTCTACTTCTCCAGTCACCACACAAATCCCAGCCCATGGAAGCCCATTTGTTTCTCAGGCATCAGCTACAAGTGTGATCAAGGGACTATTGGAACTAGACAGTATTAAGTTTCTTTTCAACCAGTCTATGATTCTATAACTGCTTTAATGATACAGAAACCTCAACTTTCCTTTTTTTTTTGAGATTTAGATCAAAAACATTCTGTGATATCACATTTTTGTCTCATTCACAGTTCATTTATTTCTGCCTGTCCTTTAACTGTCACAGGGAAGCCACTTCCTGGGCAACAACACCCAAGCAAGAAAAGCACCATGAAACCACTTAAGTGGTATCACCCAAACCCTTTTCATCCTGCTTCTGAGCAGTCAAACCATGCTGAGCTGCTGGCTGTCACCATGGGACTGGAGCTTTTGGGGGAGCAGGAGGCAGGTGCCCTCCGCCATGTCCTCCAGCCTGGGCAGCAGTGGTAGTGATGGTGGTAGTATGAGCTCTGCTGGCAGCAGGCATCCAAATTCCCCTACACACTCAGGGCTGCTGCTTATTCCTGATTAAAGAAACCCTTGGGCACATCCCAAGACCCCAAAGCTCTGAGATGACAACCCCTCCAGGTTGATATGAGCCCCATCAGGGCTTACATGAGAGCAGGACTCCATCTAGGGAAGGAAGCAAAGTCCTCAGGTGACAACACACATTCAGACAGTGCTTCAAAGCAGCAGGGGTCTTGCTGGCAGCTTCAATGGAAGAACCAAAGTGTCATCCACAAACAAGAGACTCCTTCTTATCATCTACAGGAGCCTGAGGTCAAGCAGAGATGGCAGCATCAAGGAATACCTCACTCATTAGTTGACAGCAGGGACTCACAATCCCATAGCCAACCCAGACCCTTCCCAGCCTGTAATCCCCTCAGAGAGGCACTTCCCATAACATCCAACCCTAAGCCCAACTCATGCAAAGATTGGAAGACAGCATGGAGCCAAGCCATGCTCCTTCTGCACTGTGACTTCTGATGACAACACAGTCCCCACCACTTTTGTCATTTTAACACCAGCCCCGAGGGAGAAGCCACCACATGGTGCCCCACAAATGCCAAAAAACACCTTTCCCTAGAAGCATCCCCAAAAGCCCCACAATCACAGAAGGAAGCCTTACCTGCTCCCTCACCCAAAACCCTGGTCCCCTCCAGCCCAGCCTTGAGGCTTTTTACGGGTTCTGGATGAGCTGATGCAGATTAAACATGGGTCCCCACAGTGGGGCCATCCAAAATGCCATGGAGGGTGGAGAAAAATCAGCCTCAGTGCTGGGGGGACACTATCCTCCCATCTCATAGAATGATTTAGGCTATTAAGACCATTCTTTTTCTTAACAGAGACCTACACGTCACATAGCCATTCATTAACCCTCATTTCTCAATACTGAATCATAAACTGTTGGGAGTTTTACTCAAGAGAGTAAAAAGAGAGCAAGCACACTGCCTATGGTGTGACTTGTTTTAATAGAGATGCTGGTTTACATTGATTTATAGCAGAGAGAGAAGTGCTTCAGAAGAGGGACTCCAGAAAAAGCAAGCTCCAGACAACTCCTGGTATTTCATACACAAAGGAGCACCATCAGCTGAAGAAGAGAAGCTGTTGTTTCACAGGTTAAAAAAAAAGCAGCTGCATGAACAGTAACTTATTTTATTTCATTATTGGAAACTATTTGCATGTTCTGAAATTCTCAGAAGCCAAGAACTTGCTGTAATATTTAAACTGCAAAACATCTTGGGCAGGATATTACATAAAGAAAGGTGGGAAGGTTTGGGTTTTGTTTTCTAAAAGCATTCCTCCAATCTCTCCCCGCAAATGAAATCAGATACCATTGTAAAAAAAAATAAAATAAAAAAAAAAACACAAAAAAATTGGTCCCTGCACTGCCCAAGTGCCTATGAACTGCTGCTGCTTTAGCAAATGCCTCAAGCTCAGCTCAATGCCAATCCTGACACAACAAATATATATGCTTGACTTTCGTTTACTGAACCATCAAAACATCTGTGCAACTGTCTAAACCTCACAGCACCTCAGCCTTTGTAAGGGAATAAAGCAAACTGAGGAAGAAATGGGCGCCTGTGGGAGAAGGGTGTCCTTGCAGCTAGGTTTTTAGGGTGCTCACCACCCAAGGATGCCATTTCTGCCAGCTCACCCTCAGCAGCCACTTGCACACAAGCCCTAGAACAAGCGCATCATTTATAAGGAACAAAATGTGCAGGCATAAAACTTTGTGGATGTCAGCTTTATGTAAAAAGGCCACTCTCAAAAGTTCATTTTCTCCAACAGCTGCCACCAGAATAGCTGTACCTCCACCTCCTCTTACATTTGCAACCTTCAGGCACCCCAGAACATCATCTGCTGCGTCAGCTACTTGTCCTTCCTCATTCTCCCTGGCAGTTATTCTTCCAGGCTGTCTCCAATGCAGCAAACAGCCCTTTTGAAGGGTGCCATTCCCTAGAAACTAACAACTTGGTGGGGAGCTTCCCAAGGGCCTACCCATGCCATGCCTCATGTACTGGGGAGGGGGCAGAGGTACCAGAACTTCTGTGCACCAGCATGAGTTAAATCTTGTAACCACTTCACCTGTGCCATGATGATCTGGAATAAATTTTTACTGAAAAGTAGGTTATTTGCTTATTATTATTTTTTTTTCTTTAAACAGTCTCTTCCAAGGTGGAGTGTTCCTTGTCCAGAGCCTGTCTTCGTCACTGCTCCTCCAAAGAAAGGCTGCATCTTCCATACTGGGTGGTATTGTACGACTCACAGTTTTTGCACTTCATGCCTAAGACATGGAACTGCACTGTAGAGCGGGCATTGCAGTCATTGCAAAGGATCTAAGCATACAGAAAAGACAGAGAGAGGATTTAGCCCCAGCAGGACACTCAGCAGTACACTATCACCATGATTCTAGCAACCACAGAACTCATTTGCCACTGGAGACAAAAACAGTGGGGCTAATTTAACTTTTCCATTTGCCACACTCAGGTCACACTGTGTAATCAGAGAGGATTTACTCCTTAGGTGACCCCTTGCATAGGTCAGGGACAGACACTCTTCGGCTTCTTCTCTTCATGTCAGAAAAAAACAATTTGAGAAACCCTTAGGTGAAGTGAGGGCACACTATCAGCAGCTGGTCTGCAATTGAAGGCAGGCAAGCAAGTGCTCTCCCCAAAAGAGACAGGAAAGAGATCTTTTCCAAAACAAAATCCTAGCAGGATGGGTTATCTAAACCATAGCAGATGCAATTAAAACATTAATGACCTAGGCTGTTTAATGCAGCATTACCTGCAACATGACGAGTTTCATGGTTCTGAATTAACACAAAGAAACCAAAAGAAAACGAAGTTGTCTCTGTGTCCTAGCCTTTTACAAAGCAATAGCTTCAGATTTTTGCAGAAAATCCACCAATCTTACTCTGAAACACAAAGCTCCAAGCTGTTAAAAACAAAATGTTCCTGCTTTTCACTAAGACATTGCCTAACACTACCAGAGAAAGCAAGATGCTTCCAAAGACCAAGCTGTTTCTCTGCTGTTTGATCCTACACCACTGAGACTGTAGTTCTGGGACTAGTATTTTTGGAGTGCAGGTGGGGGCTGCTTCTTTTTTTGGTGTTTATAAAGCCAGCAAATGAATACTCTAAGCCCACGCATGACATTTCTCCATAATTTTTTAAGCACCCGCTTGAATTCTGATCCAGGACAAGTTCCTAGTGCCCTCTGCTGCTGACAATAAAAAGACAGACCTGCTAAGAGTAGAGTCATGGTTTCAAATCTCGTCTCTTACCTCCACCATCACATTCTGATATTCTGTGGGCATAGGAGTATGCGCTACTTCGTCATCCAGCTGGCGCCAGTACCTTGTCATATCTAAAGCCGAGTGCATGCACAAAGGACACCTGTAACCTCTGCAGGAAGATAAAAAAAAAGCCTAAATCAGAAGATGGAGCAGGGTCATGAAACAAGTCCACCCAAAAGGACAAGCTGCATATTACACTGAAGAGAAACACCACAAATTTGCCTACAAGAAATCTGGAGAGGGACTTTGGACAAAGGATAGGGCAGGACAAGGGCGAAGGGCTTTAAACTGCCAGAGAGGAGACTGAGATAAGATCTTAGGAAGAAGTTTTTCCCTGTGTGGGTGGTGGGGCCCTGGCACAGGTTGCCCAGAGAAGCTGTGGCTGCCCCATCCCTGGCAGTGTTCAAGACCAGGCTGGACAGGGCTTGGAGCAACCTGGTCTTGTGGAAGGTGTCCCTGCCTGTGGCAGGAAGCTAGAACTGGAGGAGCTTTAAGGTCCCTTCCAATCCAAACCAGTCTGACTTTATGAAATCAAGAAGTTCTTGCAACCAGAACTGGAAATTAAAAGCCCCTGAAAAGGGAGGTTTTAAACTTTAAACTTCAGGAGTTTGCCTTAAGTTATTTAGTACAGACTGGCATCACAATATTTGCCTCTAAGCAAATTAACAATATTAAGAGACATTTAGAAACACTTACTCCCTCAGCATGTCCTCGTAACATGTTCTGAAAAGAAAACACAGTAAGAAGTTGAATAAGAAGCAAGCAACTACCAACTAGTAACACACTTGGACTAAATAAAGGCACACAGAAGTGTGCCCCAAACCAGAAGTTAAAAAACAGCCTGAGTCTAAGTGAACAGAGAACTTCCCAGCACATCTGATTCCATTTTAAGGTCTCTTAACGTGAAGTAAAAGAGTCAATACTATGAAAAGGTCTGTGTGGTTCAAGTCTGCTTAAAAAATGGAGTGTATCACAAGGTAAGTTCACGAGTTGGAAGACTTAGTCTGGAGAGACCTACAAGAAACAGGGAAGCCATTCACTCAGTGCAGAGAGAAAATGGGTGTGGGGGGGTGAGACATGGGTGTCTTAAAGGAACAATCTAAAACTTCATGGATGAGCTGCCACCAACCTCTTAAAATTATCATGCAACTGCTTCCTGTATCAAGGAGGGACTTCTTGAAATTTAAGTAGTAACCGAAGGAAACTCAGCACAGGAGAGCTTAGAATGAACAGTACAGAGGTCCCTCTGCCACCGACAAAGTCTGCTGCACAAGGAAGGCAACCTTCCTAAAGAATTCCCCTACGAAACAGAGACTGATCCCTACCATGTGGGTCCCTACGAAACCACTCTCTGTAGCTGATACAGACTGATCAGGCCTGGAGTGCTGCTGAAGGAATACCAAGCGCTAGGCAGCAGCTATTCCCTTCTCTCAAGTATCTGCAATGCTTCACCTGTGCAGAAGGTGACCACAAGGCAACACATGCGCTCCCACACGAGATGTGTGAATATCCTGTTTCAAGACAAGCATCAGACAGAAGACAAGAAAATCAATTCAGTCAGAGTAAATATCACAGCCACACACAAACCTGCGAGACAAAAAGCAGGAGCTCACCTCTAAACATATTGGACAGTCCTGCCTGGAGACGTTTTCAATGCACTTCGCAAAGGCAAAAAGGAAAAAAAAAAGTTATTCTACTACATGAATATTTTTTCCTAAATTCTAAAATACTTTAAAATTAATAAGAAAACATGCATGAAACATTACTGTTTGAATTTAGTTTGAAGTTTTGAGAATTCAACCTGATCTAGTTAAAGATGTCCCTGCTCACTGCAGGGGGGTTGGAGAAGATGACCTTTGAAGGTCCCTTCCAACCCAAAACTATTCTATGATTCTGACAAACAGGTGGCTAACCATATTAAACACCAAAAGCTTGAACATACACATAAGGGCTCCCAGAACTTATGCAAGAAGCCTAGCCTACTGCTGCAGGATAAGGAGTTCAAACTGACACACTCTCAGATCAGCTCCTTTAAAAAGTAGAGACAGCAAGGTGTTTATTTCCTGTAGCTTTAACTACTCGTAAAGCCAGCCCAAAGTACTCTGTGCTGCTCTTAGGAGTACTTAGAGAAAGAGAACCTGCTGCTCCTCCTGTTCATGTGGCCTCGGATGGAGACAAGGCACTGTCAGTTTTCACTTTCAGGGTGTTTTCCTTTTAGAACACAGTTAACAGGTGTATTCTTACCTTGTGCTTTCCTCGAAGGCTCAAGCTTAGGCATAAATTACACTTTGAGCAGTGAAAAAAATCCTCCTTTGGTCCGATCCTGAGGAGAAAAGCGTGGGGCCAGGGCCGGTTTCCCTCGCCCCGGCCTTCTCACCAGAGCAGGGCACACCGGTCCCGCCGGCCCCTCACGTACCTGCAGATGCCACACTCGAGGCAGTGGTACTGCTTCTTGTCGCGGTCGAAGAGATGACAGATCCCGCAGTAGTACTCGCCGAAGAGGTTGTCGCAGCCTTCGCAGCGCTGCTGGGCCTGCCGTCGCACGGGGAAGGGCAGGAGGAAGCGGGAAGAGGGTCGTTAGCAGCGCAGCCAGCCCCACACAACATGGCGGCCCCCACCCCCCAAAAATGGCGATGCACCCTTCCCCACAGGGCCTACCTTCTGCAGGAGGTGGCAGCGGGTGCATTTCACCTCTGTCACACGGAAGCGGTCTAGCCGGTGCTCCTCAGCGTCGTCGTGGCACAGCCGGCAGGCGTACAGCTTCCCACAGCACGGCGCCTGCGAACGGCACAGAACGCATGGGCTCGGATGAACCCTCCGGCGCCAAGACCCGCCGCCCCACCGCCACCGTCTCACCCGCAGAAGGCAGCCGCGCCGGTAGTGCTCACAGCCCGTCTCCCCGACCGCAGCCATAGTTGTCCCCGCCCAGCCGCTTCCGCCCCGGCCGTTGCCGAGGTAGTCGACGCAGGCGGGCCCCCTCCTGGAAGACTGAGTTCGCTCCTCCCAAAGCCTTCCGTCTCGCTAAAAACCTTTTGGGTCGTGTCTCGTTCTTCTCTAAGTTCTTCTTCCCCCTCCCTATGCCTTTTAGAATGGTTTGCGTTGGAAACTCATCCACTTCCAATCTCCTGCCACAGGCAGGGACACCCTCTACTAGACCATGTTCCTGCAAGCCCTTTCTCTTCCCTCCTCTGCTAAACCGTCCCTTCCCCCAAAACCACCTTCTGGGGTTTTTTTGTTTGCTTGCTTTTTTATTTTGTTTTGTTTTGTTTTTGCCATCCCACAAAAACCCTCTCCATCCCCCTAAAAGTTTTCCTTCACCCCTCAAATCTTCCTCCACTTTCAGCCCTTATTTCCTCCCTCCAAAAAAGCATTTCCTCCAAAAAAAATCCTTCCCCTCAAAACTTTTTTCCACCCCTTCTCCCTATAAACTTCCTCCCCCCAAAAAACCCTTTTCCCCCCTTTCCCTGAAAACTTTTCCTCCCTTAAACCTTCCTTTCCGAAAAAAAAAAAGACTTCTTTTCCCCCTGCCCTACAACCTTCCTTTCCCAAAAAAACTTTCCTCCTTCTGCCCCAAAACTTTGTTCACACTTTTGCTAAAACCTTCCTTCTCCTCTCCCCTAAAATCTTCCCAGACCCTCCCTCCACTCAAACTGTTCATTTGCTGTCTCCTCAAATCTTTTCCCAAAACCTTCCTTTTCCCCTACCCTAAAAATCTTTTTTCCCCCATAAAACCTCCTTTTCCCCTCCTTCTTCCCTAAATTCTTCCTTCCCTCCCCAAGCTTTCCTTTTTTCCCCTCCCCTAACACCTTCCTTGCTGTCCCCTCTCCCCGACAACCTTTCCCCCCCCAGCCTTTTTTCCCCTCTCCAAACCCTTTCCCTACCCCAACCTTCCTTTCACACCTGCCAAAAACCTTCCTTTTTCTCCCCCAAATTTCCTCCTTTCCCTTTCTCCACTAAAACATTCATTTTTTTTTCCACCCTCTTCCCTGGTCCCCCCTCCCCAAATAACAAACACCAACATCTTTATGTAGCACAGAGGGAGCAGCCCACAGCCAGAGAATGGGGCCATTTCCCTGTCTGTTTTTCTGGAGGAGCCGTTTGCCATGTTCAAGGGAAGGTGCTAAGCCTGAGCACTGTGGTGCTGGGAGAAGCCAAGCCCTGTGTCTGGACTAGGTGCTGCTCCATCCATCTTCAGCTCGGGAAATCCTCAGCAAGTCCATTTTAGGCAAGCAGAGTGGTTGTGTTCACCCCTGGGCACTGTCAGCGTTGTGCTGTACGAATGCTGCTGAGGGGAACCTGTGCCTGCAAATGGTTGCAAAAAATTTGGTATCAACTATTAAATAAAAATGGATTTAAAAGTCCTGTTTTTCGGTGCAGGTAACACTGCCACTACAAGTGAGCTGACACAACACTGACTCCAGGGAAGACCAAGTGAGCACAGCTTACATTTGTATTCATACCAAGGTATTTGGGATTTAAATATCCTTTTATTTACAAATTTAAACATACATATCAACACACAGGATAGCCACAAAGGTCTAAAGACAATGACATCCATACCATATTCCGCATTGATGGGAAAGACTGTCGTTTGGGGAAAGACAGTTAAAGTTGCAAAATTGACTATACTGTGCAGTGGAGTAAGCTGTGACAGCTGAAAACAGAGTTGTGAGCAACACAGGGACACTACAGATCTGACTATGGGCAGTTAAACAAAAATAGTCTCCTAACAGTCCCAAGGCAAAAATGATGCCATCTCTCTCTCCTCACAACCTGCTATGGTGAGTTCTACACTTAAGTGCTATGTTCTCATGGCATTGAGCACTTCATTGAGCTGCTGAGTGCTCACAGAGGCCATTTTCCTTGCCACTAGCAACCCAGTTTGTGCACTGCTTGCTGGTGTGTCAGTTCACACTGATACTCTTCCTTCACCACTAAAAGCAGCCAGTCAACTGGCCCACTTAAAACACCCAGAATGAATGTGTGTGGGGAAAAGAAGCTGAAAACGAGGTCACCCACACTGCTGAGTGTTAGAAAGGCTTTCAAAGGAACAGCTGGGAACACTTACACATTTAAAAGTTGTATTTCTTGCACGAATGTTTTCTTTAAGGCCAACGTTTTTTCCTTCACAGATTTGTTAGGGCACCAAGACAAGTTTAGCAGCCATCCACTACCTTCATTACTCATTTAAAAAGAAAATCTCCCTCTTGGGCAGCAGTTCAACAAAAGAACAGCTTCCTCTGAAAATCCTCCAAACCAGCATCTGCCCTTGTCACACACCAAAAGCCACTATTCTTCTCAGACAAAACTAAAATGTCAACATTTCAGGAGTTGGTTTGTGTGCAAGAAATCCAGCAGCAATGGCAGTGTGAGCTCTGCCCTGGGGCTGTGCACAAACCCTTCCATGGCAGCCTGCTGAGCTGGCAGAAGGGTGAGGGATCCTCCTCTCTCCTCAGAGAACTCACAGCCTTAGCACTGGTAACCTGGCCACTGTTCCCACCCTTTCAGCCACGTGCACTGACAGGAGCAAAGTAGCATGATGTTATGGGCAGGCTAACAAAACCACAGAGGTTCTCCCTGATTGTAATACTCCTTTATTTTGATTTATTATCTGGCTAACACCATGCTCCTACACCTCTGTGCTTCACAGATGAGACAACTTTCTTATTCCCCTACTTCTACTATCAGGATTGCTTCCCATACCAATGTTTTTATTCCTTTCTTCCATATCACATAATTTGACAAATACACTCATACAGATGAGAAGCACATGCAGCACTGGTGGTTGGTGGTCCCTCTTGCCTCGGGGAGAATCTCTGCAGGGGCAGGTATGTGATCACATCTGTAGCTAGAGCCCTGAGTAAAGCCCATTGATACAGGATATAGTTCCAATAAAGCTGTTGAGATTTTGGAGCACAGGCTCTGAGGACACTTCCAAAGCACCTTGTCTGCTTCCCTCTTCTCCCCAATTCATGTTCCTTCAGTCCCTTCTACCCAGCCTCAGCAAGGAAAGAGACACAATTCTGACAGCAAAAACCCTAAGCTCAGCACTGCAGTTCCCACATGCAAGAGGATGATTCTAACTCCAGCACATATAGCAAACTCCTTGGAAGACCCTGAACACTAAGAGGTAACAATATGCCAATAGAAAAAAAAGCGAAACAGCAAACAAAACCACACATTTTTTTGCCCTGAGTATTCTTGCAAACAAAATTACTTAAAGACCTGTATGCCTTTCAACAGGCAAGAAGAGAAACTATTAAAACCACATCTAAAAGCCTCAGCTTAAAACAATCTGGAATGGTAGGATGAAATGCTAACTGGTAGTGTAGATAAGTGACTGAGTTCAGACTCAGTCCTTCCATCTTAAGACTACAAGTCAACAAGCCAACCACAGAGCCAGGACTTTTCCATGGCCTCCTTCTCTCCTCTGAAGCAAAATTGAGGATTTGGGTATAACAAGGGCAGGGCCTTATTTAGCCATGTCATAAATGCATTGAAAATAGATAATCATAGAATCATAGAATAGTTAGGGTTGGAAAGGATCTTAAGATCATCTAGTTCCAAACCCCCTGCCATGGCCAGGGACACCTCCCACTAAACCCTGTCACCCAAGGCTATGTCCAACCTGGCCTTGAACACCATCAGCCATGGAGCATTCACAACTTCCCTGGGCAACACATTCCAGTGCGTCACCACCCTTATAGTAAAGAATTTTTTTTCATATCCAATCTAAACTTCCCTTGTTTAAGTTTGAACCCATTAGCCCTTGTCCTATCACTACAGTCGTTAATGAAGAGTCCCTCCTGAGCATCTTTATAGGCCCCCTTCAGATATTGGAAAACTGCTCTGAGATCTCCACACAGCCTTCTCTTCTCCAGGCTCAACAGCCCCAACTCTCTCATCCTATCCTCACAGGGGAGGTGCTCCGGTCCCCTGACCATCCTCATGACCCTCCTCTGTACTTGTTCCAACAGTTCCATGTCCTTTTTATGCTGAGGACACCAGAACTGCACACAGTACTCCAAGTGAGTTCTCACAAGAGCAGAGTAGAGGGGCAGGATTACCTCCCTCGATCTGCTGGTCACACTCTTTTTGATCTTCGTCCCTTTTGCTCAGTTTTGTGGTTTGTTTTTTTGTTTTGTTTTTTTTTTTTTTTTTTTTTGTTTTTGGGTTTTTTTTTTTTTTTTGTTTTTGTTTTTTTTTTTTTTTGTAACTGAGGGTCTCTGGCATCTGAATCTTTAATTTAAGCTCCTGAGTGAATCTATATTCCACATAAGAAAAAAAAAGTAAAAAATAAAAGGGCTTCTGTTAATATCCTCATCAGCTGGTGTTCAGCCCAGGCTCAGATAGCTTTTTAAGTAACCAAACCAACCATGCCTTTTTAACTAATGAGAAGCCAGCAAAAAATGATATATCCATTAAAACAAAGAAAATATTTCAAGCACATGCTTTTCAGATCATAGCAATTAAGGTGTTTGTGTCCCAGTCTAATGTGGATGCAGACACATGTCATGCACACAGTGCAAGACTAAACTACCCAATATGGTGTGCTGCTGGTTGTGCACACTGATGAATTAGCACCATGATCAGCTAATGAGGCAAACATGCTGCTGCACTGTGTTATCTTTCAACTGTTCTCCTATTTCCAGAAGGCTAAACCCAAACAAAACCAAGACATCCAACAACTGTCAGCTCTGCAAAACTAGCATAAAATCTTTACGTGCAGCCACTTAACCTCCTAATATTAGCCTGCTTTGAGTAAGAAAGGAACTGTTTACCTTTCAGCAAATCCATCCTTGTTGAAGAAATCACACTCCAAAAATTCAGCACAGGATGGTCTTTTGTGTGGGTCAATCTGTAAACACTTCTGTCAAAGCAAGGAAAACATGAGAAGGCAAATACATTAGAAATTAAACAAAGGCTGTAACATTTCTGAGTGAGAAGGCAAGAAAATATTTCAGTCTCTCCCCTCTAGGACCTGTTATATTGAAATGAGCCCAACCACTGCCAAAAACATTTTGTGTAGCAAACACAGAACTGGCTGCTTCCAACCTAATCACCAGTGCTCACCGGACTCATTGTACAGATCACTCTGCTCTCAGTAAACCTCCATTGTTTCAGTTACCTTTGGCTGAGGCTTTAGCTGTCTTTTGACCATCAGCCATTTCAAATACATGGGTTTTAGGTTGTTTTAGTTACCCAGCTCCAGACTACTATGTGATAGGACAAAAAAACCCAAACCCCTAACTCCCTGGAAGGATTCTCCAGAGTCTATTCTAAAGTTACAGGCTTCCTAACTCATACACAGCAGACACACCCCTCCACCAGCAAGGGATCCAAGGATGCTTCCTTGCAGTGCCTCTACCAGCAGATAGAGGCAGGGTTGACAGAAAACACTGTATCCACGCAGCTGTGCTAGCCAGTAACAAGGAAGCCTGTGATCTACCAAGCATCCACTTCGGCAGCAGATGAAGGGCAAAGCTTGTTGGGAGACCAGTCAAAAGATTAGCTGATGCTTTCAACACACCAGTCCTTCTTCACCTTTTAAATCTCCTTGGAAAACTTGATCAGTGGGGCACTATATGCTACAAATCCTCCCTGGAGGATATGCCCTATTTTGGCTCTAGAGATGGCTGGCATAGTGTTCCCAGTCACCCAGGATGGTTGCTGTTATAAACTTGCAGCCCCACTAAGCCACCAACCTAAGCAGTTGCTTATGCATGGGTAGTTGAGAGAAAGCCACTTTAACAGCCCCAGCCCTTTCTGTAGGCTGTATTCTGCTCCCCAAGGACAAGTAAACAGAGAAACATTCATAGTAAGCCACCAGTTAATTACTTTAGCTAAATCTAGCACTGCAGCCAGGGAGATTGGGATAGCATTTGTCCAGAGATTTGGCCTCCTTCACTTCAGGCAACCTCGTGCCAGCAAAGAGGGGATTTTTATAGAATAACTCTTGGTATCTTGGAGTTAAATTACCTGGAATCACACAAACAAAGCAACCATCACAGAAGAAATCCAGGACAGTCCAGTGAAACATTTAAAAGGCTGGAACACTGGGTCAGCACTACCCTTAAGGGCTATAGTCTGCCATGAACTGTTACTGTACTCATGAATTCTTAGATCCCCATTTGTAAACAATGCTAAGAGCACATGCTCTCAGACACAGTTCAGCACACACAAACAGCCTTTCCCCCCACCAAAATGTATCTGATCCCTCCATTAGTAAGCAGGTATAAGGATCCAAGAACCACCGGTGGGTGACTGGGGACAAACAATCCACCCTGGCTCAGGGCAATGCCCCAAAATCCATGGGTTTGTATCTGATGGCATTTCCCTGCCCTGCTCTCATGGAGGAGTCCCTGTTCCCCACTGATGCGTAGGCCTTTGCAGGGGTCTCAGCAGGATCAGACCCTCCCCAGACAGACTCCCTGAACCCTGTGCCTGTCATGTGGCACTGTCAGCACCCCTCTCCCTCCATCCCACCCATGCAGCCCTCCGATGCTCCAGTG
>JASSUY010030076.1:0-125472 GCA_032466535.1 Forpus xanthops
CCCTGCCCCTGGCAAGGGGGTTGGAACTAGATGATCTTAAGATCCTTTCCAACCCTAACTATTCTATGATTCTATGAGCTATCTGCTCTCTCCCTGGGTTTAATTTCTACTCACTGGTGCAAATTGGGAATTCCCCTGATGTCAAGGATAGCAAGCAAAAAAAGCCTCTGAATTTCTCTTTCCTCTGAAGTTTGAGGGGGTGGGGGTGGTATTTGATTTTATTTAATAAATTACTCTTATCAGCTGTTTGATATTTCTGTTAAATGTACTGCTGGTGAAAAGGCCCAGTATGAGCACTGCATGGATGGCAGCTGTAAAAGTTTTACTTGCACTGATAGGCTTGTGTTGAGGGGTCCTGACCTGGAGACACACATCCGTAGCAAATGGGGAGAAGGTATTTTGGCTTCCTAGTTCTTAGTCTTTCATTGTTCTAGGTGAGCAAGCTATCTAGTTATTTTACACAGGACTGTGGATCTGGAATGAACATCATCTCTGCTGTTTCAGGTGAACTTCTCTAGCTCCATCTTAAAATTAACATAACCATCACTGTGGCTCCAAGCTATCAAGTTACTCCCTCCTCTGACCCTTGCCCTATTTCTGTTCGGGCTTGTAGGTCAGAGAGCTGATGCTGAGGATAACAGTTTCCAAGGTGTTTCTAAGAGAGAAGTCTGATTGCTGCTCCTGGGCTCAACAGGAGCCTTCTACAGAAGTGTGAGCAGAGAATCGAGGAGGGCTTGCTTTGTGTGGAGAAGATTGAAAACTACTGAGAGAGGACACTGCATTTCAGCAAAGGGTAATACTTTTTGCTTGCTCCTTCTCCGAGTTCAGCTTGACTCACCAGTCAAACACTTGGTAATCCTTTTTCAAACTTGCGAGCTTTCCAGGCCCTTAGGCACATACTTGAGAGCTGTTGCCTTTTCCCTTCTTTTTGCTTCACTCTGCCCCACAAGCAAACTTAACAGTCTGTGAAAAGCAGAGGGTAGGCAGGTATAGGGAGGGGGACTTAATGACATATGCAGTGGTTTTTGAAGAGATGAAGCCAGACGTGTCTGGTAGAATAATTCTGAGGCAGTATGTCTGTTTTCAAATAACAAGCTTAATGTAATAATGTCATTACACAGCTCTCAATTTAAGGATGTGTTTTCACTGAAACACAATAGAAGCTAAGCTATCAGTCAGATACCTCATTTTCGTTGAAGTTACAGCCAGTTTCACTGGCACAGTGTTTCTGAATTTTCCGCTCTTACTTACTTAAAGTTGCTTTTGGCATGAGATAAATGTATGTTCTTGAGACTGATTAAAAGACTTCTGGTGGGAAAAAGACAGTATGGGAGAACATTCACTGTCTGCTTATTTGTTTGATCTGATTTGTTTTAATTAGTATGGGTATTAAATTAAATTTCTGAGAAAAATTACTGATGCAAGAGAACATGTATCATTTTTCTGCTCTGGATGTTGGACCTCCGTATAAAAGCCTGCTTTTCATAAAACAACAGAGGTAACAGTCATGAAGAGTCAACCGATGTCTTTCTTACTTCATTAATCAACAAACATCTATCTCCTGGTTGCTGTAAATCTGCTCCCCTTGCCCCAGATGCTAACTCAATGGTCAGTTCTCTTTAATCTTAGCACCCTCTGCTGTGGACTGCTATAATAACATAGTAATTAATTATTTGTTGTATAAAACTTCAGTATCTCTTTTTGTACCAAGGGATCTACAAATGCTACACCAATTATGTTAATGGAACTGCATGTATCTGGTATGAAAAATATATTGTCTTTCTTGTGTTAATCTGGAAGGTAGCTTTTTCAGAAATTTACTGAAGAAATGATGTGTAGAATACAGACAAAAAGAGAGGAGCCTGAACCAAAAACTTTACCTTTGCAGAAGAGAGGTGTAGTCATGCAGTCATGCTTGAGTCTGGAGATTACCTCCAGGCTGCATGAGCTATAAGAAAAAGTTTGTATTTGCCATGTTTTATACCTCTGGAACACACAGTGATCATATCACCTCTACCTCTGGTGTCAGATTTTCTACATGAGCAGCAGCACATGGGTTAAAATTGGCTTTGTTCATTCTGCCTTACCATGACGTTGTCACTTGCTGGCACAGTCCCTAGCTGTCAAGGCATCACCTGTGCTAGCAGGACTGAACTAGGATGTAGCCCACTGTTTCTTCTTATTTTTTTTTTAAAAGCTACCACTTTGGAACTGTCAAAAAAGACAGGAAGTGAAGAGCGAGTATACTTAATTGCCTAATTTATAAGGAGAATTTTGTAGGGATTGCACTTTAAAAATCAAAGTTTGTATCTTTCAAGTAACCAGTTCCATTTTTAATCTCCCAGTGACAGAAAAGGAATAGATTTGATTTCAGCAAAGACACAGCCTGAAAACTGAAGGAATAAACTGTTCTTACTAGTTAAGCTATGGTCATTTTTTCCACATTTGTTTACAGGCAGCAAATCTACCTTAATGAAGCTTCTTGCCATAGATCCTTAGGTGGGAACACCATTTCCAGTAACCCTTTCTTCTGTTTCTTCTCACTCATTTCACGTTTAGAAGCTTTCTCCAACTCTTGTTGGACTTGAAGACTAATTAGTTGGCTATACAAAAAGGATGATTTGAAAAATGCAGTAATGTCAGATAGCATATAAGCAGTTCTCTGTACTTTCAGTGTCTTCCTTTAAATGCTTAAACATTTTTTATCAACCCTTCCTTGGTATTTTCTATTTTGTCTTCTAGAAAGCACTATGTGTAACAGCAATAATGGCACAAATCAGTCATTTCCCTTCTCACTCCTCCAACTCCATCTGCTGATCACTCATGAGAGCACTAACAGCAAAGCTGCTTCCAAGGGTTGTTGAAGATGTGGAACAGTGAAAGCCACCTTGTCAAGTCTCCAAGACAAAATAGCAGCAGAGATGAGATTTTGAATACATTAGTAATAATACTGTATTGATCTCTAAACCACTTTACAAACATTCACTAATTAAGCTTCAAAACAGTGAAGTCAGGTTGTATTAATAAAGCCTATTTAGCAGATGAAGAAGTGGAGGTAAACAAAAAGTGAAGTGACCAGTGTAAAGCAGCGAGTAAAGGTCAGAGAGAGATAAACTGATTTCCAGTTGTTCTGCCTTTCATGTGATCTCACTGAGAAAAATTTTTCAGTGAAGCTTGCAGCCATTTCAAATTGAATTTTTCGGGTCATTTTATCAGAAGTCTGAATAATTCTGACAAGAATCAAGATGATATAAAGGCTCACAAAAGTAATAAACTTACCAGGTTTGGCTTTGATTGACAAGAGGCCATTTCTGAAAGCAGAGTAGGGCCAGCAGCAGCCATGGGCTTTCTGTGTTGTGAGCCTTTATTTTCTCAATTATGCTGCTCTAGTGGTGCTAGCTGTATAGAAAATTGCATTAGCCTGCAAAATGGGAATTCATGTGGGCTTGAGACTGATGTCATGAATCTATCCCACCCTTCCTATGGGAAGAGTAATGCCTTCTCAAGGGATTGCTCAGCTCTGGTGATCCCAGACTCGGGGCTATTATAGGCTGGAATGGCTTAGAGTAAGTGGAGCAACCCTGGCTTAAACCAATGTAACAAAGTGGAGGATCACACAGTAAGTGAATCACGTATAGCAGTACTGACCCAAATGGGGATGATGGCTTAGAACATGTTCCTCAGAGACATTAAGTTATACTTTCAAAGGCAGGTCTCAAAGCCAACGCTTATACTTTCTTAATGCACTTCATTAGGAAGAAAGGAACTGGAAAAAAGACATGTAGCTTAAAAGGGAACAGCTTCAGCAAAGTCTGAAATTTGTTCCATTTTTCAATAAAAGAAGCCAATCCTGCCTTAAAATTCATGTCCCTTCAAAGTTCAAGGAGGCCTGTACTTTTGGCCTGCTCACTCAGAGCACTCCAGCCACTTATTGTATGTGGAATGCACTCCAGGGACTGGCTGAAAAAATATGATTTAGTGAAAGCTTGTACCCAAAACACATCATTGGCCTCTGATCTCTGAACATTTAAATATTTCAAGCTTACAAGCGGACGCTGTCATGAGGACAGACCCTGATCCCTAGCTGATTCTAGAACATCTGTTGAGGCATTTACCAAGTTAATAGATTAGCTATGAGAATCAGGCAGGTGTTTTTCACCAAAGCCAGAAAACATCAAAATCAGATTGCCCTCCAAGTCTTTCAGCACAGGCAATCGAGTTAGAATGACTCATAGAGTCTAACAGATAATAAAACACACATAACATTTGCTTTAAGGTACAGGTGGGGATATTTTGTACTGTGCTTAGGAGAAAGAAAAACTAACTCTATTTGGGAATAGAGTAATTGAATACAGATGGGAGGAGGCAAATGAAAGAATTTAGCAAATATCTCAGTGGAATAGCTAATGGGAACGAGACAGAATAGGAAATTAAAAATTATTCGAAGCAGATGGACCATTCTTTGAGTTTTTTAAAATTTATTAGGGCTGCGAAAAAAATGTGTCTGTTTATTTTCCATGGCCATGAAATTAATGACTTGGTGAGTTGTGCTTGTGCAATTTTATGACTGCCATGTCATTTGTCATAATTTGGGTGCTGTTTGATATGGATTTATGAATATTTCCTCCCCCCAGCATGATTTATGGGTGTTGGTCATATGTGAATTAGACTGTCACCTTTAGTCTGAAAAAGTACAAATGACAGATTATAAAAAAAAAGAAGTGCTCAAGTCCTTAATACTTGCTGGAAAGCAGAGTTCACAATCCCCTCCTCTGCTGCTTCACTGGAAGTTTTCGTTTGGAGCAGACAATTAAACGTTTGGACTTGAGTCAAGCATATGGGAACACTGAGAATAGATCTGAACTCATCTGAACTTCACCTGTGAAACTCAGCTTGAGTCATCCTTTCCTAGTACTGTTCATTGAAAAGAAAAAAAAGCACTACTTGCCATAGGAGCAACTGATGGACTGTGCCAGAGCAGCAAGTTGGCTTGGTAAATTTGCCGTCTTGCTTCCAGTAGTAGTTACCTCTGGGTGAAGTTTTCATCAAAAGTGAAAATAATCTTACACAACGTGTCAAGTTATGCAGCACTGCATAGTTGAATGTATGAAGTCAAAGTACGTAGAAACCAGTTTGAACTTCTGCAATAATCATAGAATCATAGAATGGTTTGGGGTGGAAGGGACCTTAAAAATCATCTGGATCACTTTCCACTAGAATAACAGTATCCTAGGTTTAGATCCCAAATGCTAAATTTCATACTGTTATCACTTCTACCAAGACTATTAGTGTTTACCATTTGTTTTGCAACATGTAGCAGCAGCATACACCAGTTTAGGACAGGAGAAGCACAGCTGCTCCTGGATTTGAGCCACCTGACTTCAAGCACATAACCTAGGCACCTAAACTAGTACTTAATCACCTGAGGTTGCCCTGTTGATGCTGGAAGGTGATAAACACAACCAGAGAGCAACCCAGCCCAAGCATCTCCATCTATTCACTGTGCAGGCAGACTAAACCAGTAAGCTTTCCTGATTTAGCTCCACAGTTTGGTGTAGAAAGTTATGTAGGAGGAATTAGAGCCTAGCACAGGATACAGTTTTAAAAAGAAAAAACAATGCACCTTATGTGACAGCAAAATATTGCTGATCATCTTTCATGCTGAGCTAGCAAATGTTTCCTTTATGGGGGATATAACTGGTACATTCTATGATTCTTAGACAACCATATGCTGGAGCCCATTTACCGAGGCCCAGACAACATTGCTTCCCCAGTGGGAGGCTGATAATTCTTAGTGGTAAGTATCTCTGCAGTTGTGAGGAAAGGATGGATTATTTTTCAGGGAGCCACAAGGGCAGTCTGCCTGTCTGGATAGCACTTATTATCCCTAAGGGTAACTGATGGGTTTTTTTTTTGTTCATAGTTGTCGTGGAACCCATGACAATAGTCAAGCACAAACCTGCATTAGCAAACCTGTGATGTATCTGCTGTTGCAATGGTACCTGAGATGCTTTGCAGTGGTGTTATGCTACTTCACAGAACTGGAGATCCTTGCAAAAATAAACCAGGATCACCTATACTGAATTGAAGAGTGAGGTCCAGTTATTTTAGCTGACTCATCAGGAAGCCTTCACATCTATTGGAGAAAGCTCTGCTCATCAACTAAGGTATGTTGCTAAATATCAGAAATATCCCATTGCTTAGGCCTAAAGAACTTGTTTCCAAATAGCACATCTAATCATTCTTTTCCCAGGCTCCTATTTTACTTTTATTGTGTCAAAGTAGCAGACTGTTGTCTGGCAGTTCAAAGGTAAAAATTTTTCACAATTCAGAAAACTGAAAAAGATTTCATTTTCAATCAGGTGAAAAATATTTTGCTTTAAAGAAAAATGCTCTGCTTGGGGTTTACCTGTGTTTAAGCAGGTTCTTTATTTTCATTTACTTGAAAATTTTATTGAAATTTTTGTTTTTATTTTATTATTTTATTTGATTTTGATTGCCAAATGTGAATTAGAATCTCAGTTCTTTTCAAGTATTTTGAGTTTTGTTGCTTTATAGAAATGAGTGAAAATGAAGTAAACTTTCAGAGCATTTGTTTCATTAAGCCTGCATTCATCCACATAAAAGTTTTGATCAAGGAGTCGAGCCTAGATTAATTTTTTTAGCTACTTTTCTATTTTTTGACTTACTGGATGAATCACCTTGTAATTGTTGTATTATATTTTGCTGTATTTTGAAATCAGTGATTTAAGTATGAAATTCTCTTCTGTGAAAACAATTATACTAGTTTTGGTGTAAGGAGAGGGGAGAGTATCTGCTGTTGGATAAGAGTAGTGCTTAGATCAAAGCTGGTTTAACTGTATCTGGCATTTTAAAGGCCAACCTGCTCATACCCTGTTACCGTAAAGAAATTTGCCAGGGAAGCAGGTGTCTAACTATAGAGGCAATCAGATTACAGAGCAAAGTAATCATGATTTCCGATTTTGAGCATAGCTTGCCACGTTAGCATATGTACCTTGGAAAAAAGGGAGAAATAGTCAGAGAAAGATAAGGACAAGACTGAAGATCATTTGAACTAGTATGGTTCTAATAAGGTAGTAAATTTTATATAGCTTTTATTAAGGTATTTTTTTTCTTATCTATAAAAAAAGGGTCAAAGCTATCTGAAAATGAGAAAATCCCTGTGTTTGCTTTAATTTGTTTTTAAGAGTTACTGAAATGTAGCAATGTGTTTCTTGGAGGCACCCTTTGCACACACATGTCTGCAACTCTGGGCAGCTCACAGCTGCAGAGTTTCTTTAAGGCATGCATGCTTGGCTTTGACATGCTGAGATTTATGGTGAGACTTAAGTTCTTGTAGCAATGGTGACGTTTCCTGAATAGTTTTCATCCAGATGGTCTCTGAGAGGATAAGATTTAACAAGATTTACTCACTGAGAGGGGCAACGTGTATTAAAATTACAAGGGGTACTGTATATACACTACTTCTTTCCCATTCACTGTCTCACGAAATGTAGAATATCTTCTCTCTCCATTCCTCCCCAAACAAAGTTAAATGGAGTTGCTTCTTTCAACATATCATTCCATTCTGAGCAGATTACGGCTCTGGCAAACAAGTGCTATTAATTTTGTTAGGGTGGAGGAAAGGGTTACCACCTGTAATGTCTACCCTGACACTTTGCCGCAGTCTTCCACCCTACTAGTGGAGGCAGCAGATGTAAGCAAGTGCCAGTTTATCAACTGTCATAGTTCGCAGACCACTGGCAGTTAAAATTAATGTGCTGGCTCTGAGCTGTATGGATGAGGGCTGGACCATGTTGCTTTCTGATGGCTTTGTTTCAGCTTTTGGTGGGGGACCATTGCAGACAGCTGGGAGAGGTAACCTTTTAAGCCATTATCACTAAATCCAGCACAGCCTCTCTGACAGAGCTCCAAGTCTTCAGCCTTTGAGAGCTGTTAGGACTAACAATACTGTTTGGGGTCCTGGAACTGCATCTTCAATGCATGGTAGGCTCAGTTAAAGTTAGTGGAGCATCAGTGCTTTCTGCAGGCTGAGGATCTAAGGATGGTACTTCAGATTGTGATTGCTGAACCTAGATTTTCTGGAAATTGCACATATTTTGCAAACGAACTTATGTTATTTCATATAAGAACCTGCAAGGTTATTGACACATGGTGAAACAATTAAGCATGCACTTCTGCACGAGAAGTATCTTCACCAAAGAAAGCTAAAATGTATTGCTCCCAGTCTTAAATGCTTTGTAAGCATTTTGTTGTTCAGAGTCAGAAGTTTAGTTAATTTCTGGGTTTGTTTTCTGAAAATACAGTTAAGTCATAATGGAAGTTCTAGTCCTATAAGCTTATTTAAGCTCAGCTTCTAAAAAGTCATTGCTATTAAAAGTTCAGTATGTTTTGTTCATTTACTCCTCCCTCCTTCCTTCCTCCCCGGCATATCTTGAAGTATTGAAAGTATCTTAACTGTCAGTAGTTACATTGCTTTAATAGGATTACATGTTTCAGTTTGAGTATCTTTGAATCAAACCAAAGCTCCAGTGACAGGAGGCAACAAGCTCATCCTAGAGAAGCAGTTACAGAAAAACACACTGTCCTGTTTGATAACCTGGAAAAAAACTGAACTAAATCAAACCAAAAACTTTTGCCAACATATTACATTTAGCATTTTGAGCATGTTCAAGGTTCTGGTTGGAGTTTGGGTTTTTTTGGTTTTTTTTGTTTTTTTTTTTTTTTTTTGGGGTGGGTGGAGGGGGTTTATTTTGTGTTACTATCTTGTATTCTTGGAGAAATGGCTTTCATCTGCTGGCTGCTGCCAGTTGAGCTCTAACAGATGAGATCTGCACAGTCAGTGTCTGGGCCAGAGTCCTTCTTCTTCTGAGTTGCCAATTTGTGACTTTTATTTTTGAAAGGTAGCTACTCAGCATTTCATGAAATCATCTGCACTTTATATAGTCTCAGTTTCATCAGCCTTAAGTATAGGTACTGAAAATTGTCGATTGCTTTCAAAATCTGGGGCTGAGTGAACAGCATCTTTTTAAAACACTGGAAGAAGACGTAATGATTATTCTTCATGGTCAAGAATGGACAGTCTGAGTAAAATATAAAAAGGCTAATAACTGTAATGAAATAGGCTTCATTGTATTGTTGCAAGTTAAAAATATGCCTCTTCCTGCAGGGCTTGCATTAATGTTGTTTGAAAGAAGCAACATCAATGTACTATAATAGACTTTTATTAATAGGCTAGCACAGTCCAGTCTCTGGGTTGGTGTGATGGCTGAATACAGTGAACATGAGTGTCTTGACAAGCAAGTAAGAAAATCTATCAACCACTTCCAGTGTGAAGATGCTGTGATAATTATATTTACAGTGTTAATAAAATATGGATAAATAAAGTGTTCAAGCCCATGGAAACTTTAGAGTACATTGTGAATATCCTATAGAATATAAAAGATGGCATCACCATAAATTCACGTAGCTGTGTAGACCAAGATCATTATTCTCTTGACCCACCTTGCTATTTTTAGAATAAATTTCTTGCATGTTTCATTTGGCACTGTTCAGTGGTAAAATCACTCCAAGACTAAAGCTTAGGTTTCCTTCTTTTCTTGCTCTAAGCAGGTGTGAGGA
Source organism: Forpus xanthops (assembly GCA_032466535.1). Taxonomy (NCBI): domain Eukaryota; kingdom Metazoa; phylum Chordata; class Aves; order Psittaciformes; family Psittacidae; genus Forpus; species Forpus xanthops. The sequence goes on from JASSUY010030076.1 coordinate 9,643, forward strand.
CGTTCAGTGCCCTTCCTGTTGATGGTGCTGGTGCCCTCAGAACAGCAGTGTGATGGTATTTTATGACTTGTGTTAGTCGCTTTTTCTTTCCTGTATTGGCCAGATAAAGATTGGGCATATTCTGCATCCTTTTATGCTGCTCTGTGCAGGCAATTGGCTCCATTTATTTCAGTGGAATTATTCTAAGTTTATGGTATAAGGAAAAACAAACTTCCTGGTCTAGTGGTTTCTGGTGTCAATGAGTCAAAGCTTCCTAGACTGAGAAATGATCTGTCTTGCGATTGCTGGGAAGAAAAGTCCTGGAGGCTATTTTCCTGTCCTAGGGCCATGTCCCTGGCAGGACAAAGAGGCCTTATGTGGTGGGAATCCATTGCATTTACAGCAAGTCTCAATCTCTTTATAATGGCAGTTTAATCTGTACTTTAGCATAAGGAAGAGCATGGCCCAGTCTCACCAATCTGCCCTACCCTAGACAGCATCTGATTTTTTTAATTTTTAGTATTTTTAAGCAAATCAGTAAATTCAGTTCCTGAAAAAGGTGGTAGTTTGACAGCCCCCAATACCGATATCTTTGTGCTTGACTGTGGCACAGCGTTGCTCAGGCAGAAGCAGAGAAGGCTTCTCCTGCCAATGTGCCTCCACCCTGGCCTTTAGTGGGGGAGAGGTAACTTTGCTTCCCATGCTTCATTTAATTCTTGGCTCTGCTTGCTGAGAATGGCAACGGAGTTGCCAGTTGTGGCATGCACATTTATTGCTAGGAAGTGAGCCAGAACCACCAATCCATTTTGCATAGACACTGAACAGCAATGGTAAATACTTCTTGTTCATTACTAACCTAAGCTGGTTTTGAACTGAAGACTTAGAGGTGAAAGACTGTCTCCCATTCCTTAATCCCCTTAACATTTCAGTCTGCCTCATAAAATTTTCTAAAAACAAATATAAACCTTGTGTATGAAATGAAATCCAGGAGAAAAAAGAAAATCCAGATTGAAGACTGAGTCTGTTTTCTTCAGCAAGCTTCTTTGCTAGTAGTGACCCTGGAAAATTGTTCTCTGATTATTCTCTTGAGAGGTTACTCTAATTTCTTGCTGCTGAGAATGGCCATATGATCAATTGTCATCAGTCACTGCCTGATGATGGGTCATTACTTACTAGTCGTACTTGGGAGAAAAACACATGTGACTTCCATTAGGAGGCAGAATGCACCTACATCAAATATGAAGTATACAGTAAGTTCTCATTAATAATATTTCAAGACTGTCCTCCTAAAATTCCTAGCACAGAAGCTGCCTTCACAGTACAAGCACTGAAACTAATAAAGATTTGCAGCTTAGAGTCAGTAAAATGAGTATTCTCATAAGTAAAAAATCTGATTTTTAGTTGAGCATTTCAATAATAAAGTTTTACTGAGAAAGAAAGTTAAAGCTCATTCTCTTCTGTTCTTTGCTTCAAGACCTCATCGTTTTAGAGAACTTTTGTATTTTAATTAATTAATTTAATTAAATTAAGTTACAGCCAGTATAAATATTCTCTTCTTGTTCTATTCAAAGTTACAAATACATGTATAGCACCACGGAAGATGCTTCATCTCATGGGTTTCCTATTGGTCTGGAAGTCTGGATATCTTCAAGAATATAGAGAATAATTTTACTGAAAAATTTCAAATATATTTCTTTCATAATTTCTAAACATCCTAGCAGTAATTCAAATCAAACAGACGTTCAGCTGAATAAACTACTGAGAAATAAACGATGTAAAGCAAGCACAGCCCTCCTATGCTGAGTGGCCTTTTGAATGAATTCTGCAAGGGCAACCTCTTTGCTATAAAGGTGAAGACAGTTTTTGTCTAAATTGTAAGGAATTTCATTTAGGCTTCCAAAGTGAAATCTGGTAGACTGAGAGGAAGAAGATTAGAAAGAGTTAAAATTGGAAGAAGTAGTAGGGTTTTTTTGTACCAGCAAATGGAGGGCATTTAAATATATAGAGATTGGACTGGATGAAATTACAATGACACTAGATGTGTCATCTAGTCACATTTCTGTGTGTTCAGGTCTGGCACTGGACGACACTGTCTCTGGTGCATACTGTTGTAAATGAAGATACACTTGTAAGTGTTATGTGGGTAGGATTGGTTTCCATACTTTCCCCCACCAGTTCTCCAAAGTCCTCTGTCTGAGTGGAGGACTTCTTAAGAAGAAGAATGAAAAGAAGTAAAGGAAAAAGTTCATCCTCTGACTAGTGCTTGTTGATACCTTTTGTGCAAACTGCCAGTAAAGGCATTGGTGTATAATCACAGGCATAGGTTCTTATCTGTATGTATAGGTTACTGGAGTAACCAAATTTGAAATTACTATCTGACCACTTAATTACCTCAAAGTCAGTGCTGAGATTCTATAGACATGGAAGGGAACAATCAGCTCAACTATCAGGTCCTCTCTTGTGTATGCAGGCAGGACATAGCTTAGTGTAGTGAGAAGGCTTCAAATTCAGTTCAAAAGCTTTAAATTAACTAGTTTAGTTGACTGAAATTGCTCAGCTGTGACACTCCTTACTGAAGACGCTGCAGAATCCTGCGCTGCTCTCATATTTGAGTTAGCTAGTTTAAGCTACTTGGAGCATGGCCCTACCTTTAGATTGCAATGGAAGTTACAGCAATGAATCACAACTGCAAACATTTTGCTTGAAGCATTCATCAGCTGAGCTTTGGCTTGCTTCCTCATCACAAATTGGCCCTGGATGGTTACTTGTAATATGCTATGTAACACTGGAATGTACAGTTTGAACACATTTTGGGAAAAGATCTCTTTGGGAAATATCATGGTCTCTACACCTTCCATCTTAATGCACTGTGTCACTCATCTGTATTTATTAAGCTGTATGGGTTTAGATAGGGAATTTTATAGATGAAGTTTGAGTCACAATCCCATTGAAATGTAGGGAGAGCTCAGGGCCTCTTTTCCTTATATTACAAAATTCTAGTTAAAGGCCCTTTGCAAGCTGTTCTGTTTGAAGTAATTTAGGGCTATATAGGTGTCAAGTTCCTAAGGTGGTCAGAGGCCTGTTGTCCACCAAAAGCCAATAGGATTTAGGGATTTTTTCTGTATCGTTCAGTCACTACTTTTTTTCTTCAGATGCTGAAGTGTGTTTTTAAACCTCACTCCTAGTTTTCTTGAAAATCCTAGCCTTTACCTGGTGCACTTCTGCTGCACATTAACATAATCGCCCCACTGCCCAGCTTATAACTAAAGCAAGACTGGACTGTTACCAATGTGTTTTCCTCTCTGGCACCATCTAGTGACTCCAGAACTAGGCTTCCAAGCGCTGCTTTCTTCCTTTTGGAAAGCAAGATGTGTTTTCCTCTGGCAATAGCTTGAAATCCAGTTCAGCACAGATGTTGCTCTCATGAAGTGAACTCACCTTAGAGCAATGGTTGCAAAGCCTTTTGGGAGAAAGCTTTGTAGTTTGGCTCCTGTACTAACAGTTTAGATTCGTAATTCAAGGTGCAAAACTGCCAAAGCACATAAAAAAATAATATGAAGATCTTGTTATAGATATTTTGTTACAGTAAGAATCAAGAATTGGAGTGCGTGTGTGTGTCTGTTTTAAGACTGTCATAGCCTTTGAGCATCTTTTCTAGTCCTAATAAAATAGCTGGGAATGAAATGAGCATACTTAAATTATAGAATGATTCAGGGCATCATGTTGTTAATAATGTAGAGAAATGAGATATAAAAGCTTTTACTCAAGCATACCCTAAAGCAAATTTAAGTAGAGCATGCAGCTATGATGCTGATTGTTTTCACAGGTGTTGGCACCATATGAATTAAATGAAGAAAAAAATGGTGAAACATTTATGACTCATTAGAATTATGTGGTTTTCTATCCTGTCCTAACAACTGAAAAAAGGTGTAATTTACATTTGCAGCCAAAAGGCGTGAAGTAACATTATACTTTACCGACATGAAAAGAGGAGACTTCCAGATGACTACTATTCTGAACTTCTCTAGTTCTCAAATCCTGGATTTTCAGTTTTTCATGTGGACTTTTGAGAGCTAAAATTATTGCCCATAAAAAAAAAAAAAAACAAAAAGGAATATGGTAATTTTGAACATACAGAACATGTGTTTTCAAGGAGCTAAATGCTGTTCACTACATATAACACCTTTACAATCAGAATATTTCTCCTTTTCATCGAGGAATACACTCAATAGATCCAAAGAGATCCACATCCACATTTTTTTTAAATAAATAAAACCCTTTATCCTCCAGAGGTTGTTTGGCTTTTTTTTTTTTTTTTTTTTAATTGGAATTGTTTTGTTGTAGATCTTAAATATTTACATGAAGGAGGTATCCTGACAGGATGATCTATAGCAGGAAAGCAACAAATAAACAAATCTATGTCTACAGTATTTTAGATTCTGGTTTCCTGAGCTGCTAAGTGTTTATTTTTCTTATTGTAATAACCTGTATTGAAATACATTCAAAATGGAGTTCACATGGCAACTTTCAGGCAACATCCAGTGTTTTAACAAACAAGCCTCAGATTCCCATACACTGCATAGTTGGCTAAAAAAGAAAGCAGCAGATTTATCAGAGCCTCTGTGCTGTAGATGAGTTTTCAGAAAAAGAACATGTAGTACTTTGCAACCAAGACTTTTGCAAACACCTGATAAACCAGAAAAAGAATGTTTTACTGGGCTTTGTGATCACGTTTTTCTCCTCTCACCAGAGCACCAAACCCAGTTTGTAATCCTACTTTCATTTATTTCATTCTCCCCTGAAATTTCTCATAGCATAAACCCACTCAATTCTGGCTGGCTAATTTGCATCTCATGGCTTGCAGTATCTCTTTAGGAGGTGAACTATTAAAAATACATTAGCCTGGTGTGCATGGTAATGGGCCAAATGCTGCTGGTTTTGAAGGCAATCTGGGAAGCCTCATGCTCTCTCTGACTCTTGATAGCTGTGCAAGTAAGTTGTTCACTTTTGCTGTCCTTGGACTTTAAGGTTCTAGCAGTTGATGTAGGTGAGATGATTGTTCTGAAAGTCTGGATTGAGAAAAACACTTTTCTTCCTTTCCAATCTTGCTCTAATCTTTATTGTTACCCTTATTTCTGCTCTGCCAGAACTGTGTCCTGTTAGCATCCAAAAGTGTTACACATAACTTTGGCTTGCTTACAGAAGATGATCCAACCACTAACATTTGCCTTCTGTAGCTGAATGCTGAAAGAAAATATAATCCACATTTGAAATGTGAGATTTTGCTGCTGTCAGTTTCTGGAGCTGATTATTAGGGCTGTGATTTTTATCCACTCACTTGTACAGTAATTAAAAGCAATTCCCTCATCAGTTATCATCCTGTGAAGCCAGCTTTTAAGCAGTGGTTGATGTGCAGTTTATTAACCTAAGCCCATGTTGAAGGAAAGGTGACATAGTTAAAAAAAGTAAGAATGAACACATCTGCTCTGTAACAAAGAACTGAATATAAATTAGATGCTTATTGTTAAACTAGTGAAAATGGCAATGTGATTTTAATTGGCAAAGTAGGAGTAATCACCTGGCTTGGGCCAGGTGTGCACCTTCATTCTATCCACTCTCATCTGTGTCCTTTTTACGTGGATTATTTTCTGTGTGGATTTTTGCTGTCATGATGGAGTGGGTGGTTAAAGACTTAAGTTGAAAATCAGGGAATCAGTTGCCGTGGCATGCTGAAGGGGAAGAGCTATGCAGCTTCCTGACAACCTTTACCACGCCTTCTAGCAGGTATTGATGAGCACAAAGTTCCAAATCCAAAATATTTGATATTAACTGTGTCTCCAATCACTAATGGTGTAGCTGAGGACATTTTTATTGCACAAAAGAGATTGCACAGTAGGCAGTTCAGTTATTTACCTCTGATAACTTTTCTAGAAGGATGCGGGAGACAAAATATTAGCTTGAATGAAGGTAAACTGAAAGTGAGAGCAACTATGGATCTATCACACTGAAGCGTTCTTGACCATTTAAAATTATGTGGAATCTTGTGAGAATGCTCAAAGATTATTATAAGCAGTCATTTATTTAGAGAAGAAAATTAAAAGTGGAACTGAAGTCACTACAGCATTACATGCTTGCAGAGCACCTAAACTGCTGATGTGGGGGTGCCTGGGAAAGTAGAGTGTAAACAGCACTAGTGTAAAGATGCAGACTGCAGCATTTACTGATGATGTCCTGTGACAGGAAGAAAGTGGAAACAATGAGGTGAAAAGTTACTACTGACTCTGCCCCTTCAAATGGAGCTGTCAAGGCAGTCCAACAGAACAGCATGCTGTGTGACAGAGGAAGTAAAGCAATTTGCAGCTCATGGTCAGTCAGAGAGAATGGAGTAAGTGCCACAGGAGGTTGTGCCCACCTGCACTCACTCTGGGAAGTGAAGCAAAAACTGCATGGATTTTGTTTTAAATGAAACTGAACAGTAATCTCAGGAGATTTAAGAGCTGAGATCATGCAGTGGATACATATTTCACACCTGGGGATAGAGACATGCCTGAGATGAGCCAGAAAATATATCTACAGGCCAGGCATGAATATCCAGTTGAAAGCACACATGGAAGAGTACAAGCTGTGCAAGGAATACAGTGACTGACAAGAAATGCCTCATGAAATCCCAGCCCAGCCCTTGAAAAAGGTCAGAGCAGACTTGTTAATTTCTAATGAAAGAAGCTATATGGCCACAGTAGATTGCTAACCCCATGGAAGGCACAAATTTTAAGATGAGCTATACCTCACTCACTGGGCCAAAGTGAGAGACTCCTGATATTCTTCCTTTAAGCTTTTTACATTGTGGTGCCTTTAAAAACTTCTGCGTAAGATTTATGTCCCTGAAAATGTACAACAGAATAGGAAGACGGCATCAGCCTTGACAGCAGCCAAGAAACTGATGGCAGTATTAGACGTATAATAAGGCTAGTTGGCCTGGTTATTTTGAACCTCAAAAATGCTGAGTTCTCACATGGTTTAAATAGAGACATGTACTCAAGCCATGGCCCTTGCAGTCTAGATAAGCATGTCTACTAAAGTCTGGGGCAAAAATAATTGATAATTTTTTCTTTACAGTTCTTAGGGAAGCAAGTAAGCACAAAGGACACTGAGGTTATAATATGCAGGAAGGTATGTATGAAATTATCTATGAAGTTATATTATGAGAAGTAACAGAAAAAAAGTTGTTATTGAATGCAGGATGTGAAATGAGTAGAAAGAACAGGAAAAATTAAACTCCTGACACCATGCTGTGACTGGAATCAAAGATCATAGTCTATTAGGCTAATACAAGCAAGACAAAAGGGACGTGAAGTGTGTGATCAACACAGAGGGGCAACATGACTGATCCTTTCCAGTGCCCTCATTAATTACAGAAAACAGGGAAGTCGAACAGTACAGGGAAAACTTAATGGCATCATCACTGGCATTCAGTGTTTTTTAAGCTATTACAGAGAGGCCTGCCTGGCATCCATTTGCTATCCTGGTGGAGTGTCAGTCTGCTTTGGGTCCTGCGTCATATCTGCTATTCCCATGCAGATGTCCTAATGCCTTAGGGCCTCTCAAATGGCACTGGACACCTGCGTATTGGGCAGAGGAATCCTGGCCTTTGCAATTATGAAGCAGCATGCTCTTGAAGGGCCACAGCAGCATGATAATAACCATAGCCAAGAATGGCAGCAATGAGCCGGTTGAAGAAATCTTTAACCAGGTAAGGCTGTGCAATATTTATCTTCAGCCTGGGTGTTTTAAGGCTGGCTGTGGGCTTAGGCCTGCAGCTTCCTGCCTTGGCCAAGAATGCATTGTCTGTGGGGAGTTGTAATTCCCAGAGCAGATGAGAGCTGTTGGGTTCACAGTCAGAAATTATGGAAAGGGATACAACGTGTAACAACTCCCTTTGGGCAGGAGAGGCAGGGGGGACAGGTGGGTCTCTCCAGCCAACAAGAGGATATCACAGATAAAGGTGCTTCGGAAAGATGCTTTAACAGGCAGTCAGGTGTCTATGTAAAATACCTAGAAGAGAAAGCAATTAAAAGAGTTCTAGTTGATTAAGAAAAAAAAAAAAAGTTGAAGAAAATGGAGATAGTCTGAGAATGAACTTAATCACCAAGGTGCCCTTGAAGTCTATCAGGCCATCTAGAGGTGCAGTATCCTAGACAGGCAATGAGTTCTCAGAAATACCCTTCATCTAATCTTTTTTAAATTATTTTTCCCTACCCTAGTATGATTGAAGTGTTCTGGTTTGGTTGGAAGACTGAACTAGCTTGCCAGAGGGAATTCATAGGAAACCAGAGCATTTTCACAAAGAGAGGGTAAGGCCTGGCCGCACCTTGCAACATCACATCTTTAATCATGTACCTGCCTGTATAGCAGCAGCAATATTCAGTGTTTCTGTAACATCATTCATGCAAGAATATCAAAGCACTTCATAAGCACTAATTAATCAAACCTCACAAACACTCAGGAAGCAGCAACTTTGCCCACCAATGAAGCGTAATCACTTGTAAAATGGAATATGATGGCAGTTTGATATTGCATAACGTGATGCAACAGGTCAAAGCAAGTAGAACAGGAGCAATTGAGGGCACTTGGGAAGTACCCATCCTTAAACAACTTTGCAGGTACAGTGTTTCTGTTATACAGATATGCTTTGCGGAAATAATTGGGTAAAAATATTTTTGTGAAAAAGCAATTTTTGTACTGCACCCAAAAGAACAATTTTAAATATATTTTTTAATTCCTAGTAGAACTTCTAACACTAAAGACAAATATCTACCCTTGGTGGGGGCAATCCATCAGAATGCTTTCCTCTCATTGTGAGACCTATTGTTTCCTGCTCTCTAGCCAGTGAAACCTGCAGCCCTAGGGTTTATGAAATAAACCACTCCTGTGTGGTTCTTGACCACCAATGCTGCCAGCTGTGGTTTCACAGGCAGAGAAGGAAGTTGTGTCAGAGATGGAAAGTTTTACCTTCAGTTCCTCTATATTTTGAGGGACCACCTCGCACATGAAGTATTTTAGTGCCCAGATGACTGTCTCAAAACGATGATCCATGTTATCAAAACCTGCTCCAATACAGAAGCCACATGGCTTAAATTAGGGCATTCTCTTGCCCCAGTTAAAGCTATCAGCATTCCAGTTGACTACAATGGGAGAAAGATTGGGCTGGCCCAGTTTCTTTACATTCCTGCAATACAGTCTTGAGGGGTGAACTAATTCAGATGTGTGTATGTTGCTAATACTATGAGCATGTATCTTCTCAATTTAAGCATATGTTAAACAGGGTAAGTTTGGATTGGATATGAGGAGGAAGTTCTTTACTGTAAAGGTGGTGAGGCACTGGAATGGGTTGCCCAGGGAAGTTGTGAATGCTCCATCTGCGGCAGCGTTCAAGGCCGGGTTGGACAAAGCCTTGGGTGACATGGTGTAGTGTGAGGTGTCCCTACCCATGGCAGGGAGGTTGGAACTAGATGATCTTAAGGTCCTTTCCAACCCTAATTGTTCTGCAATTGTATGATTCTATGATTCCATATCTAACAGCCCTGAATGTTTCCTGTCTATAGGCAAAACACCCCTGTAGTTTAAGTCTGTTATCCCATTGCTTCTCATCTCTTTTGGAAGCAAATGGGACATGGGAGTTTTTTTTGACATCATACAATAATATTATATTGTACTTGTGTAAAACAATCTGCAAACCATTAAGTAGAGTAATGAAATGCTGGAAGTTAAAACAACAAGTTTGAATGATTTAAACCTTACTAGATTTTAAACATGCAATATGTTTGCAAGAATGAAATTGGTCTTTGGGGCTGAATAAATAGTGCAGCTATCCAGCCCATTTTGGAAAGAGCAAGTTATACCTAGGAACATAATTTAAACCAGTGCTGTAATTAGCTGGTCATTTCACATTACTAGAGTTCTGGTCTTGTTGTTTGGCTTTATAAATGATGCATATAGTCATCTTCTAATTATACATGATATGTTTAAAAAACCCCAACAAAAACTGCCAAACTGTTTGGCTGATAATCTTTCCTTTGGCAGAATAGTGAAGAGTAATTTATTTCGATGGATTATGTGGTACACTCCCTGTTAATATGCCGTTGCAAACTTATTTAAAAACCCAAGATCAGGAGGCTCCTTTAACCATATCTTCAGGATTTCATAATTCTCCCTGACTTCACTTACTGATCATGAAGCAACATGGTATTTTCAGTCAAAATTCGTCTCACAATACTCGTACTTGATAAACAATGGGTATTACTGTGAATGCAAAAAGATGGCTTTGCTTCTGATTATGGTAGGAACTGTAGAGGAAGAAACTCTGTTACAGAAATTCAGTCAAATTTCTGCAGAACTAAATTGAGGAGCTAGGAGGACTAGACTTTTCCTTGGGACTTGTCTTTCTGCAACATATGGTATGGAAATCTTTCTTACTTTCACATTGGGTCAACTGTATAACGTGCCAATATTGAGATGTAAATCAGAACTGCCATAAGGCTGCTTTCTGTTACCATCACCTTCTTAACACCCTCAAGAAACTAAGTTCCCTGGGATCAGGGAGGAGTTGTTCGTAGTTACAATTCCCCTACAATTTCACCTGTAGCAGAACAGGAAGTGATATGATGCAAAGAAAAGCATTGAAATGCTGACATGAGCATTTAAATTTTTGTTTCCCAAATACAACATTCTCCCACAGACCATTTAAGGTACAGCTACTTCTTTAAACTGAAGTTTTATCCATTTAATTCTTGTTGCTGGAAAGCAGCTATCACTGGAGGTCAGCATCCAGCCCCAAATTTGAGTTCTATGCAATAGTGAGGTTTCTTTATTAGGTTGAATTATGTCATTAATATCAGCATGTCTGCAAATGCAACACCTCAATAAAATCATTTCTACGGAGATTCTTAATTGTGAGTCATGATGCTGTACTGTGAAATTTTAGCTAAAGTAGTTGTCATGTAAAAAGCTTTCTGAACACCCAGATTTCAGCCCTCTCAGTAGCCCCTTTTTTCCAACCTATAAATGAAGAAAATAGTCTTTTATGTATTTACCTCTTTTTTTATTCTCTTGGCTTTAGGTTGCAAATCTACGCTACTTATAGTTTTGCTGCAATAAAAAGGTACATTCTGCCTATTCTTATCCATACACTAGAAATTAAAAGTTGGGGGTGAGAAATGAAAAATTCATAGCCTTGGATGTTGAGAAAGTCAGACCTGCTGTCTCCCCTTGAAGTCACCTAGGTGAGGCTTTTTGACATAATGGAAGCATCAATGAACTTCTCTTGATTAAAAGTTTGACAGGTTGACACTACCCCCTGAACAGGAAGACCAGGGTTGAAAGAAAATTTTAATACAAACAGAATTTCATTAATACCACAGTTTGCTATAATGGGGGTCTTTTTTTCTTTTTTTTTTTTTTTTCTTTTTTTTCCCACTGTTATTTTTGCTTAGATGGTGTCATTACCTTTTAAAGGGAAAGACACTATGGTTAAGCTTTGTCTCAGAAACAATGTCATACTAATGGAATGGAAGCTTTCAAGTAAAATGTGAAGCAAACTGCCTGGAACAGTTCTGATTCTCCAGGCACAAACAAAACCGGTTTTAATAGGGTGGTTCCTTAAAATGCAGGCTCTATTCATTCAGCCAATATTTATTTTGTAAAAATAGTACAGAAATTCATTAAACAATATAAAGTAATCAATATAAACAGAATATCAGAATGGGCTTGCATCTCCCAAGATCCAAAAATACAGCCTCACTTCACTTTATTTACCTTCTGAGAGCTTTTTTTCTAATGTGGTAACTGTTAGACTCTATCTGCTCTGCTCAGTGTTAGGGCTGTCATGATGAAAGTGCATAAACAATATAAATAATAGTTGTTGGCACATGAAAGGAACTCTGAGTGCATTGTTCTTTTGGAATCTAACCGTCAGGGGTTTTGTTTGACTCTCAGGCATTTTTTTTACTATTTTTTATGTTTAATACAAAAAAATCTTATAATCTTAAATTGATTATTTGAAAAAACATCATTCTTTTAATATTTACATTGCAATTTAATATTTATAGCTTGATGCCAGGTAATTCTTATACAATTTAGTAAATATTTATTAAATCAGACTTGTTTTTAAAGACTTACAGTTTTGTAACTGCTCTCTAGCACTAATACCCTTTGAAGTGGAATGTCAGCCTGCACAAGTCAGTTTCTATATTGTCTTTCCTTCCTTGTCTGCGGTGATCCTTCTTGACTCCTTTTCACTGCTGAATAGTTAAATAGTTTAATCTCTCCCAGATCCTTGATATTATCAGGTTCTATAACCTCCCACTCCATTCCCACTCATCCTCTCTGCAATGTAATATTTGCACTCGTATTTTTAACTTCTCATTTGAGATTTGCAGAGGCCTTTAAAGCATTGTTCAAGCCCACAAGATATCTCCTTTTGATGCACTTCTAATTTCTCATTTATAGGCAAGTAAATTGACTTCCTGTGAGCTTACAGTTAATATTTTCTCGATTATCATTTAATTGCAAGCATTCAGTTTTTATATGCAGTACTTGAGATATTTACCACCATATTTGCAGACTCATTCTAACTCTTTTTTGAAGATGATGAGTGTTGAAGTACTGACTCACAGTGGAAAGCAGACCATGAACATCTCAGTTTGGAAACCTAAAACTAAACCGTCTAAATCAATGAACTTGATGCAATGCTGTAAAGAGCTTACCCAGTCACCAACAGAGTCAGTAATACAACTTGGGCATCTGCTTCACATTTTCTTGTTCTGCTATGCCGTTTCTCTCTCCTTAAAGCATCAGTGACAAATTAAGGAAAAGTGGACATGTGAGGAGTATGGCAAAGAGCATGTTGAAAACAAAGCAATTCAGAGCATTTTATTCTTTCTATCCAGGTCAATGGCAGGTGTTCTATGTCCTATTACAGCCTTGATAGCATGTTATGTTGCATCATTTCAGCATACTTGCTTTCAGACTGGATGACTAAATGTCAGTTCAGATAGCAGTTATGCAGTCCAAATGATCCACAGTTGGATGGCAGCAAGTGAACAGAGGAGTGCCCAGTTCAGGAGCATTCTCTACCATTCCATACATGGAAGGCTGCAGATATTCCAGATTTTGTTAGTGGAAACAAGCAGATGTACACTAGGAAATATTTTCCTGTGATTTTACAGTTCTTTTGTGATTTATTATGGCTCAACACACAATAGAGAAAAGAGCTTTTCAGAATAAATATGAACTGTTCTGATTATCTGTCTTCCCATTTATTGACACAAAATGGGCAATAGACAATGTGTTATAAGCAAAAAAAAAATGTTTCACTGCATTAGGAACCATTTCTTTGCTAAAACACCCATGAAATCAGCCTCTTGACATATTCCCCAGCAAGTTAATCTGATCGTGATTGGCTCTGAGTGAAATGGAAATGAGAAAATTTCAATAAGGATGAGAACATACAAACTGATTTTCAACCCGTTCTGAACACAGGTTGGCTGAAGATATTACTTGTAGAGGTGAGTAAGTGAAAAGCTGAGGCGTATCTGAATGTAAAAGCCAAAATCAATTTGATTTTAGATGATTTTCCACTGATTTTAAAAAGCAATGATGTGGAACTTATATGCAAGGTTAAAAGGCTTCAATTTTATTCCCTTCAGGCTAAATCAAGCTTATTTTTTCTCCTTTATTCAATTTGTTATTTTTTATCCCAATACTGTTTTCAAGGGCCTGTATATCACTTTACCAGTTTTAGTTAGAATTATTGGACCAACAGTGTAAAGTATTTTTATACACAGAGCTGAATACTTGATGGGACTCTATGAATGTTATATTATTCATGGCCATTGAATTAGAGATGCCTTAAAAATAAATAAAGAAATCTACTCTGCTGTGCTATGACCTCAGCTTTATTCTAGCTGAAGGTTTCTTTTACCTGCATTCGTTAAGTAACCAGTGGACTCTGACCAAAATCTCCTTTGAATATAGCAAAAGCTCTTCCTGTTGAATTTTAAAGGCTCATAGTCAGCCTGTGATTACCATTCATTCACTGAGCAAAATGATTTTGCTATACATGATCCATGATGAGTCTAAAGATATCTGGATTCAATTTTTGCCCGCGTTTTGCCCAGTCCTGGAAATCTTCAGCAAAACATTTGTTCTCTCTCAGCTTTTTTGTTTCCTAAAATATAAAGTGAGAGTAATATTTTTTCCTCTTTTTTTTTTTTTTTTCCACCTTTTGTTATCTGTCAGTTTAGACTTTACTTGTTTTTTGGCTAGAGGATTGATTTTTATTGCACTGTTATTATTTATTTATTATTATTATTATATTATATATTGCGTGGAACAGCAGCAACTCCTGCTCATCCTATTTGAAGATTTGTAGCTTCTTACAGTACCTGGAATATTGTTGTGCTGATGATCCTGGAATTTCAGAAATATTTTAAACAAACAGTGACAAGGAAACACAAGGCACTTCATCTTCTTCAGTAGTATGGACAGACACTACCCAAGGATTTCATACTGTTCTGGTTGTTGCTTGTGCTTTGGAAAATGCTTCTCAATATCAGTGTGATAAGGAACCATAATTGTGGTCAAACACAGGTTTGTTATATAGAGAGTTATTCCAAAACAGAGATGAGCAGGATTTAAATGAGTTTAAATTGGAGCACAATAGAGCTTATGTCCTGGGTTCAGCAGCAGCAGTCATTTTTCTCCTTCATAGTAGCTGGTGCAGTGCCGTGGTTTTGATTTTAGGCCAGGAAACAGCGCTGATAACACCAGTGTTTTCAGTTACTGCTTGGTGACGTTTAGGCTGGCCAAGCACTTTCTGAGCCTCCTGCTCTGCCAGGGAGGAGGGGAAGCTGGGAGGAAGCAGAGCCAGGAAACCTGACCCAAACTGACCAAAGAGGTATTCCATACCATAGCACATCATGCCCAGGATGGTAAAATGGAGAGCAGAGACCCGGAAGGGTGGGGATGCACTGCATAGTCTGGCTGGGTATCGGGTGGTGAGCAGTTGTATTCTCTTTCCTTGTATTTGCCTTATTATTATCGGTGGTAGCAGTAGTGATTTGTGTTATACCTTAGTTACTAAACTGTTCTTATCTCAACCTGTGGGACTTGCATTCTTTCGATTCTCCTTTCCATCCCTCCAGGAGTGGGGGGAAGAAAGAGGGGGAAGTGAGTGAGAGAGAAAACTGTCTGGCTGGGAGGCTTAACCAACGACAGCTTACCAAAATCACTGCACAAATATCCACGATTAAGGATAGTAACAAATGTGTCTGCATTATTAATTGTAGAATCCCATATCATAAAGGATTCAAAAAACATAATCCATTTATCTAGCAGTATTTTAAATGAGGAGGAAATGAGCTGATTTCTGATCCTCCTTTATATCACTGTAAATTGAAGTAGAATTTTCTCCAGAAATTACACTGTGTGTCATGAGATCATTTGTATCCTCTCCTTTAGTCTCTCTGTCTGCATTCCAGTCTTACCCCTTCCTACCCAATGATTTAGTTTTCTATTTATAAAGGGGTTTTATCACTGATGTTTTTTGCACAATGTAATTAAAAAGCAGCTTCCTTACTGAATGGAAAGGTTCTGAGTTAGTTCCCCATATTTGATAGACCACTTGCAAAGCAATATGATAAATCTTATATTTGAAATAAGATTAAGGATAAGGCCTTTAGAAAGGATAAATTTTAAGTTAGGCACACGTATATATTTGTTTTTTTGGTAAAGGTTCTTAAGTTCTTGACACTTGAAACCAGCCGTGTATCTGAGAATCTAAAATCTTAGTAAACGCATTTATTCCTTCATTTACATTTAAAGATTCCTTGTGGTGCAATATGTCAGTTTTCCAATCTGAGTATTTGCTTATGTAATTTTCACTACTTGTTTTAAACTTTTCATTTTTTTTAAAGCTTTTCCTCTGCAACAACAAAAATTAATTACATAAATAAGCTATTAAAATGGCTTTTTAACTAATTGTCCTGGGTTCAGCAGCAGTAGTCATTTTTCTCCTCCGTAGTAGCTGGTGCAATGCTGTGTTTTAGACTTTCGGCCTGGGAACAGCACTGATAACACCAGTGTTTATAGTTATGGCTCAGAATGTTTGGTCTGACCAAGGACTTTCTGAGCCTCCTGCTCTACCAGGGAGGAGGGGAAGCTGGGAGGAAGCAAAGCCAGGACACCTGATCCAAACTGACCAAAGAGGTATTCCATACCACAGCACGTCATGCCCAGGGTGTAAAAACAGAGAGCAGAGACCGGGAAGGTTGTGGGGATGCATTGGCTGGTTGGGCTGGGTATATAGGTGGTGAGCAATTGTATTCTTTTCCCTTCTATTTCTCTTGTCATTATTATTACTGATGGTAGCAGTAGTGATTTGTGTTATACCTTAGTTACTAAACTGCTCTTATCTCAACCTGTGGGAGTTGCATTCTTTCGATTGTCCTCCCCATTCCCCTTGGACTGGGGAAGAAAGAGGGGGGAGTGAGTGAGCGAACTGCTTGAGGGTCTTAAACCATGACACTAATCCACCTTCCTTACAGTAATACAGTCATGTTAGTACTTTCATAATTTCCTTTTTTGGAAACATTCATACTATTCTAAAAGAAATATTTACAAAACATAATTTTCTCAAAACTATGGTGCAAATGCTTTAATTGGTGCACACGCTGTAATGATTTTGTGCATGTGTATTTTTGTGTGCCAGATACTACCTTTAAGTTGATGAGCAGGTTTGGTTTGTTTTTGTTATGTTTTCATTTTTATATACACCTAGACAAATTCACAATTACAAAAGAATCTGTGACAATACTGAGTATGAAGTGTATGATACAAATCTACAGCAGGTTCACATCTTGAAAGTTATGTGTTTCTTGTCCTGAACACAAAAAGAATGTGCATACAAGGTTTAGAAAAAGTAACATCAGTAAGCAAATTTCTAGAAAGGTTTTCATATGAAAAAAGCCCAAGTAGAATGTACTTCGAAAAGATTCCTCTTAAATTGTATGAAGGAAATGTTTTTTCTCTATTTCTGAAAATTTTAATGGTGCTGAAAAAATAGATGTGCTTTTTGACATAGAAAAGCATTAATAACTGTGGAACTTTTTGTCACAGGATGCCATAAAAGCCGAAGTATAATTACATTAAGAAAGCAATTATCTAGAATTGTGAAGTGTATGTTTGTCCTTGCAAGTAAAAAAAGTAAAATCCTTCCTACTGATAATAAAGGACTTGATACAGTCTCAGCACAGGAAGTCTGGAAGAGCTGAGTTACGGGATGCATACCACAGAATGGAACCCTCTGTGCTATATAACACCAAAGCATTGCTTTTCCAGAAGTTTTTAGGTTTGTGTTTTTAAATTCCACAATGAAATTGATGGAATGTAGGAAAATCTTACAGTAGTGTTATGCCACCACAATTGCCTTACTAATTTAAACCTGTCACCTAGGCACTCTGAATCAACATCAAATACAGCTTCTTTATTTCTAAGTATGCTGATAATGTATTTTCTTTCTCTGGTACTAACAACATTGTCTCTTATCTGCATTTCATACCCAAATAATACCCTATGCTCCATATGTATTCTTATAGAAAACATACAGCAAGTACTGAAAGAAATGGATCTGTATACACTGGCTAACGGGCAAGATTTTGAACTTGAATCACAGCACATATGCATGCGCCTACATGTAAATGTGAAGTAAAGCAAGAATGCCTAACCTGAGGCCTATAGACTCGCTCCAAAAATACCAGAATTCAGCGCTGGACTGTATTCATCTTAATGAGGGACTGAAATTCTCAGTAAGACCTAATGTCTCAGAATTCGAGTCATCCATCTTATGCTAAGAAGCATGTTGCGACCAGTGATGACTTTTTTTTTCCCTAAGAGCTAATCTGGCACGTAAAGGATTGAGAGCATTAAAGATTTGCTTCTTCTTCTTACAAAGTAGTAGCTGTTTTTGACAGGACAAAAGTTGAGTCACTCTCAGGAGAATTGCACTACTGATGTACTTTGCTTATTGTTATATGGTATTGTCTCAACAAAGTAGAGCCTACTGTTATCCATTACTTTCTCTTTTCATAGAGCTGCTCTGGATTAACCAGCCAAATCACTGGCTGCTTAGCGTTTTGCACAATACCAGCAGAAATAGTCCCTACAAGCAACTCATCTTGAACAGAGATGGCTGCATGTCTTTTCCAGCTAGTGCTTTTATTATAAAATCCACTGGAAATGCCAACTAAGACCATGATTAGAACTTCCTATGGTCTGGCACTGTGTTGCACATTTCAAAAAAGGAGTAGAACTTGGTCTTTTTATTGTTGTCTGTGCATGAAGTTGTGCTGTCAGAGTCTGAACATGCTTCATGAACTGACAGATTTCCATTGTGTCAGGTGGCCATGAATACAGTTACTGCATGGCAGAGAATGGTGATGAAGCCACTAAAATGTTTTCATTGAGATTTTTTGTGTGTTGGATCTCCTAAAAGTTAAAAAAAATCAACCTTTTCAAGCTGACTTCCTCTTCCCCAGTCCACACACAACCATTCCATTTAGCCTAGCCACTCTACTGAAATATTTCTTTCTACTACTAACTACAGCTGCAATGATACATGAAATGTCTTTGAACTTATGTGTCATCAGGGAGAGGAGAGCTTGCCTACCAAAAGGCAAGCAGCAGACAGCTTTTTTGCTTCACCTTCAAGTGCTCTTTTACTGTACGCAAGAACCTGTAGATGCTAAAATCACCTGAAAGTGATTGTCTGGATAACTGGCACTGGTGAATTTGGGACTTTGAAAGGCAGGGGAGAAGGAAAGTCTGGGTGCATAAATAAGCTGAAAAAATCCTCACTGTCAAATGAAATGTTCCTCTGCTTTATCACCATTATTTTTTGTGAGATTTTGCATTATGGTACCTTGAGTTTTAAATTAAATGTCAAATATAATTTGGCACTACAAAGAATGAATTATGTGACTGCCCTTAGAGAAAATCAGAAAGCTTAGCTCTGTGAGTTAAATTGGTATCTGCCTTATACTGAGCTGATGTGGGCTAATTGATTAGGATCTGACAGGTTACCATATTGCAAATTCAGCACAATCTCTTCCATTAAAAAAAAAAATAGACCTAAGGTACCTTTAGGGAAAAGCAAAAAATCTTCTGTAAAGCAGAATGGGGAGAGGAAAAGAGTATCTTCAAGGACTCTCTTTTACACTGATAGTTTAGATTCCCCAGAAGCCCACACTTCTTAAGGGTACAATACGGATGTTAATGTGCTCCAGGTCACTTTTGAAGCAGATTTGCAATCAGATTTTCAGTTCTTCTGGCCTGATTTTAAAGAGCAGAAAAATATTTTCTCAGATAGCTGACTAAATCTATCTCCATAAGAACTAAGATGACAAAGTGCCACTTTAGATCATTAAAGGAGGGTAATACATTTTAATCAGCAATTATATGAAGAAGAACAAACCAAATGCTATGGGGGGGTGTCATTTTATAAATTCAGTTCTTGTGGCCCTCTCCCTTTCAAAATGCTTGATGTTATTTCCTGGAATCATCAATCTTAAAAAAAACTATTGTCAAGTAAACAAGCCTTGTGTTTCTCACAGCCTTCATGTCTGTGTAGTCTGGGTTTAATTTTCTGTTAAGTACGGGTAGTGTTGTGGGGGGAGGACTAAGTCTGAAGTTCTAATGTAGTCAGGCTGGAATCTGTCACTCAGCTTATTGCATGCTGATGACTCAGTGCAGTTTCAGCTGTAAGCAGACCATGATTTATGGACACCAAGTGAACTCCTGCGGCAAAAACCAGCCATGAGATCAGAGCAGCAATAGGGCCCTTTTTTGGCAGGAGACAGCGCCTGCATTTTTCTCATTCATGCCAAACTGCTTTGCACGGCAATTAGCTCTGTCCTCATTTAGTCTCCAGTCCCAAAGGGTAATGAAAGTCATATATCATCTTCAAGGCTGCTAATTATCCAGCTCAGTTACAGGTAGGCTTTGTAACTGTGAGAAGGGCCTGTCTGCTTGATATTTATTGCTCTTCCAATAAGCAAGCAAAGGAGAAGGGGGGAAAAACTTTCTTGAAAGCTTGCCCATACCCCTTGCCTCGGATCCTTGACATACCTTCTGCAAATGTGCTAGTCAAAGGGGAAATGTCTTCATTCCACATATCCATTTTTCATGCTGTAACTAAACATTCAGCAAGAACAGAGAGCAAGTGCTTGAAACGTGAGAGAACATACATTTGGGGTGAGCTGATCTCTAGTTATTTGCTTGTGGAAAGGCAGTCCTCTGAATAAACAGCCATGAAAACAGGAAGATAGGCAATAAGGAAGAATTAGGAACTCCTTCCCCTCCTCCACTCCTTTTCTCCTCCCAGCCCTTCAGCACATACCACAGCAGCATCTTGGGAAAGCAGTGGGCTTAGAGAAATGTGATAGTTTTACTGAAGATATACTAGATGAAGCCTATTTAACTCCATATTTCAACCCTCTCACCATCAGCATTGAAATACAGTAAAATTGACATCTCCATCCAGAGTTTGGTCCTGTCTGACTTTCTCTAACTGGCAAAATCAGATGCCTGACAATTTTAATTGTTTTGGATGCTGGTATTAATAGAACCAGATCTTGCAGCTAGCAGCCATCTTTTGCTGCTGTTAATATATTGGCTAAATCAACAGTTCAAGTATCTAGTCCTTACTCTGCTAAGGGATGAACTTCTTCTCAAACTTGGATGAAATCCTGCTAGGTTTTGAGGCTTGGTTTGCTCTTTGTTTCATTTGTATTTTAACTCTTTATTTCATACTTATTTTTGATCAGTAAGCCTAAAGACTCTAACGTTCAACACTAAGCAGTCTGTTGCAGTAATGGTGTGGAGGCATCTCCAAATCCCATTAGCTAGTGAAGGTGTTGCCAGAGGTCTGCTGTAAGTGCTCAGTAAAATCTCACACTTCATATGAAGAACTCACAGAAAAGCTTTCTCCATTATTTCACATCAGGTGGGTGCTTCTTCAACCCTGGTGGTAGAGGGTGCTAGAGAAAAAAGCTGATGAGCATATACAGGAACATAATTTTGCTAGCTCCAGCACAGGTCACATCTGTGCACACACATTGTGCAGCTGACTTGGGAGTACACAGCATGCATGGAGTGACATTGCATCTCAAGGCTTCTGTTTACTACAAGGTTTATTGTCTCAAAAAATCCTTGAGACATCCTTGCTGTGTAGAAAGGCACCTATCAAAGGAAGTACGTGGAAAAGTGGAGCTGGGGCAGAAGCAGTCAGTAAAGCTCAGCAAATAGCTTTGGCTGGCACTGACAAGAGGCTAGAGATATGAGCATGAGGAGCAAAGATGCTCATTGTTTGTGCACCATGAGAGAAGTATGTGATTGTGGGTAGAAAGCAGAGGAGACATGGACCTCTTGTCATAGTAGAGACGTGCTGAGAAGAGTATGCTGCTAGGTAATATGCCTCTTTGTGTGGGAAGCTGAACTGCAGCATGGTGGGAGTTCTGCAGCCTTTCAAGGCTTTGAACTGCGGTGTGGCACTGGGAGAGGCCCAGCACTCTCTGGTGCCTCTGGGTATCTCCGCTGGGTTCATCCGGGCCTGACTTTCAATTCTGTCAGCAGCAGGAAAGCACTTAGAGGGCGGGGAATTGAAAGAAGACAAGGAAGTTCCTTGTTCTTTTTTACAGCTCCTCTTCCTTTCTGCACTGTTGTAAAGAAGTGAAGCATCAACTTTCATGATCAAATATGATTTTGTTTTTCTTTGTTTTGAGAGTGGCAGAACATTTTGCATGGTTTTCACCTTCTTCCTGGCCTGGAGGAAGTGCTAGAAAGCTGGATGAGATCCAAGTGGTTCAGATACTGATTTAGAGGTGCACTGCAAAGGAGTGGGTGCTCATCTGTCAAGTATTGACAGGTACCCTTGAACTGAGAAGTACTCATCTGATTTATAACAGTCACAGAGGTGCCCTACAAACCTTGAGTTATTTATCTGCGTTGTCCTTGCCAAGTTTCCAAACCTGTTGACTTGAACTTTCAGTAGCTGCATTCCAAGTTCTCTCTCCCCACCCTTCCAGGAAATAGGTATCCCTCCAGCTCCTTCTGATGGCCGTGGGAACAGCCACTATATATCCTACTGCAGAACTGAGTACTGGAGTCTGTATCTTGCTGTCTTGGAGGATCAGGGCTTGAGCACCATGTCGCTGGTGGTGATGTGAAGGGTAGTAAATTGGATAGAAGTCATCCAGGATCTATCTCATCCGATATCTTGGCACTGATAATAGATAGTGCTAACTGCTGTAGAAGAAGCTGTCCCCTTTTTCTCCTACTATTTAATTCTTTCTCTGACATTTTTTCCTCAACAGTAAAAATTTCTGTTTCTAAAAAAAGTTGATTTTGCACTAGTCATTCTGTACTCCCATAGACTTTTCTTTTTACACCTCTTGAAGTTTTTCTGCAGTCTTCCTTGTGAATTTAGCAGAGTAGGAGATGGATAATAGGAAGAAACAAATGTTAAAAGCATCATTGAAATCCTGCTGAAGCCTCTAGAGTATTGCCTTTTCCACCATTTGGTTTAAATTTGCCTCCTAAGCCAGCTTCTCATGTAAGTACTAATTAGCATGACACCAGCATTAAATATAGTTTTGCAAGTAGTATTCTCTGAGATGGAGATGAGAAAGTAATGAAAAATGAATGTTCAAGCATCACAGATCTCTGGCCACAAAACCTTCTTTTATAGGTTCATTTCGCTTGGTATAACTTTTCCATGTATCTTCCCATCTCTGAAACAAGCATTTGTCTCCCTTATATCTGTTTCCGTTCGTATTAACAATGACATAGTTTCATAATGGCAGGTATCCCAAATGCTTTTTTTTAACCATTAATGTGATTTCTTGTGCAGCAAGTAATATGGGAATCTGTTGTTTCCTTCCATCACCAAAGAGGGGTAATGCTTGGGTGTAGTTTTGTATCAGACATGGCTCATCTATTTCTAAACTACTGAAAAGGTGGTGAAAGGAAGTCTGTCCCCTGTCCTTGCTGTTGTGTCAGCAGCAGCACTCATCCAGCTGCACAGACTGCCACACTGGGGAGCGGATCTGGCTGACTGCTGAGGCATGCAACCGCACATGCTGACACAAAGTGTGGAGGAGAGACAGGTGAAATGGTGGAAAGGAAGGTCTGTTCTTTTAAGTAGCATTTCAGAGTTCAGCTAGATGAAGCTTACCATGAAATCACATCCTTACTCTAGCTGCATCTATGCTTTTTTTCCGTCTAGGCCTCAGTTTGTTAAATAGCTTCCTCAGCAGGTAAGAAAAAAAGCAGCAACATATAGACGTTGTTAATGTGTATAGAAACATACATCATAGAAATACACCTTTTCTTATCCTATCTATGCAATTAGTCTTCCTTGTAAACACTGCTGCTCCTCTCATGGGGCACAGCCTCCTTTGGGCATCCTCCCAGTCCTACATGGGGTCCTCCACAGTCTGCAGGTGGGCATTTGCTCTGTGGGCTGCAGGGCGACAGTCTGCTTCATCATAGTCTTCACCATAGGCCTCAGGAGAATCTCTGCTCTGGCATCTGGAGCACCTCCTCAACATCATCCACTGACCTTGGTGTCTGCAGGGCTGTTTCTCACATATTTTCACTCATCTCTCCAGCTCCAATTGCTGTCATGTAGATGGATTTTCCCCCTCCCCCCCTCATTATGTTATCCCAGAAGTGCTACCACTGTTGCTGATGGGCTTGGTCTTGGCCATTAGCAAGTTCACCTTGAGGTCAGCTGGCATTGTCTCTATTGGACATAGAGAAAGGTTCTAGCAGCTTCTCGCAGAAGCCATCCCTGTAGCCTCCCCACTACCAAAACCTTGCTGCACAAACCCAATGCATCATTATTCAGCATTGTGTAAAAATTCACTCAGAGAATTCAGGTCTTCGGAATTTTTTTAATGAAATTTCATTCTGTATAAAATTGGCAGGAAGAAATAAGCATGGTGTGTATTCTGTCATCCTTAAAATCCTGCTTTCATGATGAAATTGCTAAAGATTAATGAATAGGCTATACAAAGAACCAGGAGATAGGGGAAAATCATATAAAAGAGAGGTCTGGATATGATGTACAGGACATGAGGGTATTGCTTTCTTCTTATGAGGAAGAGTTCTTTTTGTTTTCTAGCTTACATTTCTATGCTCAACAGTAAACCTATTGCTTCTCTTCCTTTTGTAACAGACAAACATTACAGATTTGACCATCTCCACCAGGGAAGGTACCAATCAGGTCTCATCTGGTAAATGTACTATGATCATCTCTTTAGTATCATCTTTATGTCATTTTGTTTTATAGCAGACCAAACGAGATCAGAGAGACACACTACGTACATAAAACAAAAGTCGCTGAGGTTCCTGGCGTTACTTAGCTCTTTTGGAAATTTGTTCTTCATTTCACAAAGAAGGCTTGAAGAACCCACAAGAGATCCTATCTCTTGTGCAGATGGACTCTGGCCTTTCTATGGAGTGTCCTGTTGAGACAGAGGGCTGTAATTATATAGGTAAGTATGCCGGGAAAAGAAAAAAAGATTTTTATATCAGTCTGAAATCTCATTAAAAGTCATTGTAGGTAGCACAGAACAATGGTAGCATGCTGACAGTACTCCTGATAAAACATATAGGCGCACCCCTTTATGGGAACCATTATGGGAACCTTCCATGGGAGCCTCTTGTGAACTCCCATGAGAACCCAATAAGCGATACAAAGTAGATGGCTAGAATTAGCATGTTAAACATGGGTTTATTCTATGTTGATTTTTTAATATTGAGTTTTTATGAAAATAATGGAAAGTTGTTTCTCAAATTAAATATTCTATGCCAATTAAATATTGTGTGTCTCAACCAGACAGGGTATCTGTTATTCATGGTTCTCTTTCTTAATCCCAGGGGATCACCATCACTGGGTTCTTCCACTGCAGCACAGAGAAGTCTGGCACCTGTGTGCCTTTCCTGGTTTGGATTGCTGACAGGACAAAGGTGGTGAACAAAGGCCAAATGTGTTCCTAATGTTTGAGAAAGCTTCCTGAATATGCAAGATTTTTTTCAAGTAAGTAGGGTGTTATTTCATGATTGCTGCTCTGTTCTGCTCAGACTGAGGCTATTTCTATCAAGAGTCATAGGGATTCTGTATGTGGTTACACCACAAAAATAAGTGTGGCCATACATAATTCTTACCTGTGTTTCTAGGCTGTATCTCTGTATGATTAATTAGCATGCTTATTAAACAAGAAGGAAAATGTTTTATTTACTAATACAGAAAACTACCTGTGTATCTATGTTTAGTAAACCATCTGTGATAATGGTTGTTTCAGATTCAAAAAATAACTATCACATTGAGTATTCAGAAGTAATCCTCTTATTCCTCTCTTGGTTCATATAGACAGACTCACTTTTATGTGGTTTTCAGTCTCCAAGCCAAGGCAACCATCCAATTGTCCTCCTTCAAACCAAAGCAGAATTTTCTCTTAACAAGTACCTCACAGTACTGATTCAATCTAGGCTTCTTTTCGTATCATCATTAAGGAACAGACAAGTAAAGGAACACCTCTTCCTCTGGTTGGTCCTGCAAGCAGTACCATAATATTTTATCATAGCTTCGGCCTGGCTACTCAGAACAGAGATTGGAGAATCCACTAGTAACAATGTCTCTGCAATGCAATGATTAGCACCAGCTTTGGGGAAGAGCTCAATTATAGCTTCTAGCTGTCCAAGAGCAGAGTGAAAATTGTAGGCTTTCTTTCATGGTTTCCTGAGTGCACTCCTACTACTCTTATTTCTGCTTTCCCAGCTCCTGACACCTGATATATATCTGTGTCCCAGTTGAGACTCATGGGCAGAGGAATGCAATCAGAACTTGCCTTTCAGCTTTACAAGTGGTTCCCAGAGGCCTTACATGCCTTGCAGGTGAAATACTTTTTGTGCTTATTGCCAGTACAGGTATTTTCATCCCATTTATGGGTACATCAACACTAAAAGTGCTGATACACACAAGCTGGCTCAGCATGAGTATATCTGGAACCAGGAACGGCAGGGAAGGACAGTGGATATATCCGTGCTTGCTTTGTAGAATATTGCTCAGTCTAAAAAATGTTGTGGTTGTGCAAACACAACCAAATGACCTCTAAATCTCAGCTTTTATCTCTACCTATCATCACATGGACTAACCATTCAGTGTGCATTGTGGAGTCAGATCCTCAAGTGCTCAGTGATGGAAAATCCTCATTGGAGTCTGTCAGAAGTAGCATATAATTTTGTTCAAAAACACTGAATATGCAGTATAGCTAAGGGTTGTCAATTCCAGAACAGGATTATACCCCACATCATATGCTTGAGCACCTTCTACAGACTATGTTTAAATTAATTTTTAATTAGCTCATTATACAGATAGAAGATCTGCTCATCTCAGGTTTCATAACCACAACTTTGCCTACAGGTCTCTCTATCAGACAATTGAATGATGCCAGCACCCAACTTGAGCTGGAATTGCTCAAACCCTGCAGCAATGAGACTAATATTAAAACCCCTGATAGTATCAGGCACCACACTCCATTATATCATGACTGCATTTCTATCTTCATGCCCAACCTTCTTACATACTATAAGGAGCTTGTGAAGGGTGGGTGTTCGTGACTGCTGGAAAACATGCATGCCATGCAGAGCCAAAGTTACCTGACTGTGCATAATGGTGCTACCCATAACCTTTGCACAGGTTTTGATGACTAAGTGTAAGTTCAGCCCACCCAAAGTGATTCATAATGAATTGTTGGTCCAGAGATTGCAAACCACATATCTTCTCCCTCTTCTGGTTGGAGAAGATTTTGTGGACATGCATGCCTATTGAAATGTGACAGTTCCGGTTGCCTGTGATAGTATTACCTGCTTTGGAAATACCTTCTCTACTCTGTTCAAAATCTGTCCCCTTTTGTGAGGTACACCAAACACGTACGTAGCCTGCAGCATGAATAAACATGGCACAGAATGTATTAGCTTTACAAACTTGGAATTAAGGTAGTATAAAGCTATTTGGGTTTGTACAGGAAATATGTGGCACAGTGGGCAATAGGCTGCAGATCACTTAAAGTCCAAGTACTGTGCTTAACCAGAGATTATCCTTATCCCCCTGGTACTTACATGCTAACAATCTCTTCATTAAATGTTTTTAGTCCTATTAACATATTCTCCTTGGAGCTCCCAACCCACTCACTGTGACAAGCTGACAACAGTTATAAGGGATTATTCAGAAAATTGGTTTTTTTTTTTCTTTTTTGTTTCCTTCAATTTGCTATCAGAAATTACCTTAGAAAACTAATTTCCATGAGACCAGGAGAGAATGGATGTTTCATGTTTTAGTATGACTTCTTAAGGATAGTTGTAGTGCAGGAGACTAGTTTCAGACTGATCAGATGGAAGTAAGGGCTGTCAACTTATCTTGACACAAAGAGCAAACTTGACTCAAAAAATCTTGTGAAAAAGTGTATGATTTGTTCTTTATGCTGCAGCAAATCTTTTTGGAAAGATATTCAATCTCAATTTAATTTCTGTGAAATCCTATTCTTAGCCTATGTGAAAGCACACTACAATTCAGTGATGGAAGGTAATCCAGCTGCTAAGACTCCTTGAGCTATTGTCCAACCATTTGCACCTCTGGAATTTCATAATAAATTGAATCAACCGAACACATGGGGAGAGTAGACAATTAACAGATCTGAATGAGTGGTGAAACCGATGACTTGTTTCAGTCTCTAAATTCATTCCTGTTCAGATTGTTTATCTAGGACAAACATGGCAGGGAACGTGTAAGGATATATGTGCTGTTTATTTAGATCTGTAGTAGGAAACTAATTCCTAAGCAGAAGCTTTGCTATGAAGCAGAGAGACTTATTTACTGTAGGGATATCATGAATTTATTTATTTTAATGACATTTCTTTTGTTTTATGTGTAACAAAAGAAGATAGTGACTTTCCTCAAAGTCCATCTGTTTCAGATCCTTCATTGTTATTGATTTCCATTCAACTCCTTCCAGCTTCTCTACAAGTTAATGGCATTTAAGGGCCAAAGCTTTGTGATATATTTGCTGTGGTTTTATCAATGCATACAAAGCCTCATCTTTTCTCTAGTTCCTGACTGTGGCGAGCCTGAGGATGGAAAACTAAGCTGCACTGGAGCATTTCAATATCCTATTTCACTGCAAACTCACATTAAATTTGTTATTCTCTTTGAAGTCAGCAGAAAACCCCTGACTGACATCAGCTGAGTATCTGGTTCTGTGTTTCTGACAACATTACTGCTTGTCTGGTATAGCAATCCCTGTGGCAGTTGAGAGTGAAAAGTAGCTGAGGCAGTTTTTCAGAGATCGGGAGTACTAAAAGCCCAGATAATTCACTCTCTAACTAGCCTGGCATCCCCCTCCCCTGTTCTTCTCAACTTGTTCTAACCTGTTAGTACCACTGCCGCTGTGTCAAAGGTCTGTGCTGAATTGTTAATAAGCATACAAAGAGGGAGATTTAGGTAACTTTTGAGAAAGATAGAGGGGAGGAAAGGAAATATTTTGCTTGCCCAAGAGTGGGTATGTACTCTCAATGAATCTGGCTATTTCTCTGAATATAGATGTTGCAGAGGATTTTCTGTAAGAGACAGGCATCCTGCCTCCAAAAATGACTTGTGCCTGATCTTTCAGAACTCTTCGTAATATACCTTGCCAGTTATATGTTGCTGAGCAGAAGGGTTGAGAGGATTATTTCAGCTGTGGCAATCAGTTTACACCTTGAACCACCAGATAGGATTACTTTTAGTGTTTAATTTTGGAATATTACCCCCAGATGTACTGTACCTTTTCATGCTTCCCGGATGAATTTCATTTTGTTATTTCCTGCTCTTATTGCTAAGCTTTCTCAAGTCCTCTGTGTTATTTCTCTGCCCTCACTTAATGTTTGTGACACTTCCTAATTTAGTATCATCTGCAAATTTAATCATTGTATCAGTTCCTTATATCACTTGATCAGTGGTTTTAAAATATTATTGAAATATTGAAAACTTCAGTTTAACAATGTCTCCACAGATTTCTCAAGAGGCAGTTCTCTCAAATCATATATTTGGTGGTGGTGATGGTAAATGGCTAGCATATATGATACTGTGGACAGGCATAAGACTACTCAATAGAAATTGCTGATGTCAGTTAATGTTTTCTTTGAATGAATTAGTCTACATTTAAGGGTGTAAAATAGCATAAATAGTGAGGGGGGGTATTGTTGCACAATCAAATGTGAATTTCTTTGGAAGCCTCTAGCAAAAGTGAATTCAAAGCTGTCACAGACATACTTAATGTCATAGATGAGAAAATAAAGTCTACAGTAGGAAAAGAAGTCCCAGATAGTCCAAACAAGCCTGACAGTTCTTTTAAGAAGTAGGAATAGTGAAAGAAGTAGTAAAGCTGGAGGTCCAAGGGCAGTGTTTTGTAGTGCTCTAAAATGTGAATTTGATTTATAAATGGAAACCAAGGAGCTGAGGAGTAAGTGCATGAAAAGAGAAAAATATTTGAAACGGCCATTGAAACAAAGGGAATAAGAAAATTGTGAGACCAAAAAAGAAGCTATGTTGATGTACCTGAGGCAGCAGATGACTGATGTGTAAACCCTGAGCAGTAGAATAAAAGAAAATAAAAGGCTGAATTTTTGAAGTTTACAGACCCAGTTTTATGCTAACATCTAAGGACACATAGTTGAATGTTTCAGGTGACTTTCCATTACATGATTTATTAACAGGTATTGTACATTGATTGTTTTTAATTTAGCTGTTCAGTTTAATGAGAGTTGTCAAGTTCCTTATGTAGCCTCTTTGTTACTATTTCATTCAACTTCATGGTTCTTGCAGGTTATTTTTTCCTGTACGTGTTTCACTTCAGAGGAGATTCCTTACTCAGACTGGGCTGACACATCTTTATGAATTGCTTGTACTTCCTTACCTTCTGTGATTGCCTGTATTCTTACTACAAACCTGTATTCTTACTACAAAAGAAAGAACATAATGAAATATTTTGTTTACCGTTTTTCTTTTTGCACAAGTTGTCTCTTGAATTCTGAGAGAAAGCTTTATTTAGTGGCTTTTAGATTATTATTTGATGGCTATGTCCTCGATGTAATGGATCATATTTCTCAGTTACTGCCACTTTGTGTTTTAGATACCTTATTAGGCCTAATCATGAACCAGGCACTAGGAGCTAAGCAAACACATAGTGAAAACATGGGCTTTGTCTTAGTGAATTTGCAGCTTATTGAGTGCTGTCACACGTTCAGCTGTTCCGGTGTTTGGAAATGACAACATTGTATTTTAAGCATTGTGAGTGTTCTAAAATACAGTCTTCACCAAACTGGAGATTTTAATGAATATGCTTTGTCAGAATGAAACCAGAGAAGTTAGGTGGGTTCCCTGACTGTGTTTTTAAACCAAAGTCTAATTTCCAAGACCACAGTAAAGTGATGGTCAGGTTGTACTTAAACCAAAACGGTGCTGTTTTACAAGAACTTGTCCTGATGCCTCAAGATTTTTGTGCAGGTTGTTCAGCATTCACATAGTAAAACTTCTGGCACCCAGCCTCTGTGTGTAAGCTAGGTGTGTAGGCTTTTCATATCTTTAATAAAGAGAGATAGGCACCTACACCTTCATCGTCCTCAGGAAGTTCTACTTTCACACAAAATCTCCTGGCCTAGGAACCTAAGGGAAGACTGTATCATTGTCTCACTGTGTAGCCACATAGCTATCTCCAAGCAGGAAGACTGAACAGGCAGGGTTTCAGTAGCAATTATGTTCACTGATTTTTAAGAGGTATCTCACTGAATCTAGCGCAAAAAATCCACAGCTGTGATTGCAGCTATGATTAGGGATCAGTTTTATTAGGTGGGGGAGAGGAGATCAGTTTGTAGTTTACACAGAGTCTGCATTGCAGAGGGTCTGATCAGGAGCTCATCTGTAAATGAAAGTCCTGCCCTCACTAGGCTACAGTCCAGTGGAAAGGAAAAAGGAAAATAACCAAAAGGCTCAGTGCAGTTCCCTGGTAACCTCTCTTATTAGTCAATTTTAATATAGCTGTAACAAGCTCTCTTTAAGCCAGACCTTGGGTAAAGCCTTAGAAATACTCAGCTGTGCCATGTGGCTTGTAACAAATATCACAAAGTATTGATTTGTTCCATAACCACTCCCTGCCATGTGTTATGTAAATAATGATGCTTGATAGAGTGTGTGGTTCTTCGTGCTGTAATGCATAGGTCTTGGGGAGGTCTTGAGTCAAAAGATGAAAGGCCAACTGCCTCCAGTTGTCCTCGGGAAGTGTGCATGACACTGCAGCTGCATACACATGCACCGAGCCCTTCCCCTTTGAGTGCATTTTATAATTATGATTTTAATGTTTTATCTGTTTCTGATCTGGGCGGTTGCAATCTTCTAATTACAGAATTTTGAGTTTTCTCAGGTTGTCGTTATCTTTAACGCTGCTAGTAATTCTTCACTTGAAAAAGTAAATTCATGGTGCCTTCTCTGAAAAGCACACAGATCTGTGAGCTGAGTATGCTCACATCTACACGAATTTAACCTAGGAAAAAGCATGCATTCAGAAAACACCCACTAATTGTACTTCAACTTGTAGGTTGCAGAGCAGCCTTGTTCTGTTTTCCCACAGCCAAAAGAAGGCCTCAAGGCCAAAATGTCACCTCAGATTTCTTTTGATCTCAACTTATATTTTATTAACCCTTTTAACTTCACTGAGGGTGTGCAAGGAAACATGTATATTCCCTTTCATATAAAACCAGCATTGTCTTTACATCTTGCACGCAAATGTATGGAGTTTTTCATACAAAGGATTATTTAGATGTAATCTCTATGCCTTGTGAGTTACAGATAAGAAGGGGCAGACAGCATTTATTCTGCAATGTTTATGATTTATTCCCCTTTTATTTTCTTTCTTTAACTCCATCCAAAATATTTCTGGGAGTCTTAGTGAAATACAATACTAGAAGCCTTTAATGGCACCTTTTCATCTCACAATTGCAGAGTGCTTTTCAGGGCTTAATTAAATTTTACAGCATGCCTTTCAGGTGAGCGTAATTTGAATGCATCCACTTCTGTTTGTGAGGAAACTGAGGCAGGGAGTAGTGATTATCTCAAGGCTGTGAGCCAAATAAAATGTCAGAGTGAGAATTATGGCCCAGGAGATTTGATTAGCATCATATAATTCCAGCACAATCTGGTTCGTACGGATTTCATAAAATAGACAACACAAATGGTGGCCACTTGATCTGGCAGAGGAGCCATACAGATTTAATCATCGGCAGCTAGTACCCAAACAGTTACTGATGATGCTCTAGAATAGGCCATTAAGCATCATTTGAGAGTGGAAAGATAAACTTCCTGAGCCCTCAGTGATCATGGGTTGAAAATCATACCTGCTTTGACCAGAGCCTGACAGTGACAGGAATGGAGCTCTGTGTCTCATGCATGTAAGGCACCCTCACTCTCTGCTCCTCTCTGCAGAGGGGAAGGTATCAAACCTGTCTGACAGATCTGGAAGCGATTTACACAAAAATTTAAAAAATGGGGTATGGCCATTTCCTCAAAGGTATGTGAAACAAGACTGGAATTAAGCACAAGAGATCACACAGATACAATGTGCAGGCTGAGTACCAGCCACTTTGTACCAGCCACTAGAGTGAGAAAAGGTCTTCTGTCTGCAAGACAGACTCTTTAACAAGCAGAGCAGTAGTGTTAATGAGTTAAGGAATCCATCTTTGGGAGATCAATGATATGAAATAACTTTTCATTCTCTTAGCAGAGAAGCCAAAGATTTAATGATGTCCCTCTGTCACAAGATACCAGTTTCAGACATAGATCAAATAGGGAGGACACTCTTGTTGCTGAATGCACAGTTGTTTGCTGCCTAGCTCTGCTGGAGCTTCAGCCTACCCTGAGAAAGTGCTACCTCAGCCTGAACAGGACTTTGCAATCACAGTGATTGTAGTCCCTCCAGGAAGGGTACGCAATGTGGTACGAGGTATATTTTCAGTGTGCTATAAGACAGTCAGTTGATAGCTGCTAGGCGTATATAATGCAGGCAAAGAGAAGTTTTCTGTTTCCAGCATTGTCAGCCTGGTCTCTTAAAAGTACTGCCTGAGAGTGAACTGGCTCCTCGCAGTCCTTCAGAGGCCAATCTTCCCTTGCTCTTTTATGAAATGGCCACTGCATGGTTTGTCTTTTTATCAGAATAATACAATCAGAGTACAAATGAAGCCATGCAAAAGCTGAACAGTTTTTGCCACTTACTGTCGATCATCTTTCTAATACTTTTCTCCTTCACACTGACCTCTTCTAACAGTGAAGTCAACAGCTGTGGCCACGTGCACAGGACATACTTTGACAGCAGCAGGACTCAGCTGACAGGCTCTGGAATATATTATCTTGGTAGCGTCATCTGGGTCTGTAGCTGGCTCTTCTATAACCGAGTTGAAGGTTGAAGGCCTTGGGGTTTTTTCTCCTTCTCATTCTCTTTTCACTACACACCAGCATTGCAGAGGGACCTTAAAGTACGCGCAGAACAGGCTGCAGGGACAGGCTTTACTTCAGTAAACCCACCTTTTTTTAAGTTATAAGTGATTGATTGTGTGTAAATCTGTTTCACCATCCTAACTTCACATCAAAGTATCTGATGTGCTGTATTCGATGAGAGCAAGAATGCATGTTTGTCATTGTATAAGCAAACCAGAAATATCTTTGGGAAGAGGGATCAGAGACTTGAGCATGGTGTACCTTAGAGGATTTGCTGCTAATTTCAGTGTCACAAGGGTTGGGGTTTTTACACTGTTAGCATTTCTCCTGATTAAGATGTCTGTAACAAATGCCATTTTGAACTTCATTTATTTCACAAGGGTGCTTAGGCTCCTTTGAACCTCTGTGTGGGGTTGAACTGGTGACTTCGGAGACCCCAGGCCACCAGGAAGGAGTGCAGAAAGTGCCCAGAAACCTAATTTGCCTCTCACAGGGCAGAACCAATCCCATTGACCCCACCATCTGAACCCCTCAGCTGTAAGGAGAGACAGGGCAAGAAGTCAGTCATGTGTATTGGGAGTAATTTCTGCTGTTCCCATGCTGGGTAAAGCAAGAGGAATTCCCTGTGAGTGGAGAGAGTGTCCTTGAGATCAGGATGTATCCCAGCTCTTTGGCGAGAATGATTCTAGAGGGGTCTTTAAGTGTTGAGTTTTCAGGAAGATTAGCTGCACCTTTCATTTGTCCTTTGAAGATTATTAGTGCTCTGTAAAATGATTTTAAAAAATGGCAAACCAGTGCACAGGCACATACAAAAAAACCACAAGGTTACAGGAAGAAGCTGAGATTCTATCTGTTTTATTGAATGATCCTGGAATACCGTAACAAGGGGACAATTGCATGCTTAATCATCTCACTCTTACAAGTGGAAACAACAGAGTGAACTGATACAAATGTAAGAGTTGGGGAGAGGAACAAAAAACCTAAGGAACAAAATAAGCATAAAATGTAAACAAAATTCTGCCAGAAGTATTTGTAGTGACAGATGCTTTGGTAGATATGGCAAAAAGTATATTCCTTTCTCCTAAAGGGAAATAGGTGGAAGTCCATCAAATAAACTTTGTCCTGGCATATTTTATTTTTGCATGGAGGAAAAGGAAAAGATCTTTTTTGATGTGGGTTTGTTTTTTTTTTTTCCCCTTCTGCTGTTTTTTCCCTTTCTGCTGTACCAGAAAAAAAGATCACGAAAGATAAGCCAGACAAAATAAAAGAAGGAGGGGGAAGGGAGAAAAGAGGTTACTCTGAGTATCAGAGAGGGGGCTAATTGTCAAGGTTATATCTCCAAAGATGATTGATGTGAGGCTGGGTTTTTCTGTCAGCCTGTCACAAAGCAGGAATGTTTAATGTTCTCATTATTGGTTACGCTGTTGTGTATATTTCTCTGTCAGCACTACGGACCCATCTGAACTGCCAAGGCACTTCAAAGCCCTGCAGGTCATTTATCATCCTCCTGACGCTGCGAATGTTCAGCCTCAGCTGAGTGCCAGGGATTTGTTATGACTTGAGAGCCAGCTGACAGACAGGTCTGCTGCAAAAAAGGATTCCTTTTTGTCACACTGCGAAAACATCAATGTTCCTATAATGGCCTACAACTGTCAAAGGGGACTGCCACCTGACAGTTGTGTGGTCTCACTAATTTGCAGCCCAGTGACTTGTTTCCTTGAGTTTAGATTCAGTTACGGTATCACATGCAAACAGGTCACCATCTGTCGTCCTGTGCCAGGGGGCACATGGTATGGGGTGGAGAGAGGAAGAGCAAGAGGAGGAAAAGATGAAGTGGCAAACTGGGGGTGGGGGAGATGCAAGGGGGAAATAAAAAGGGCTATGCAAATCAGAGCTGTGTCTTTATTTCAGATTCCCATTTCCTGAATGTTTCTAGCCCACCACAGTGTGAATCTCTGAAAGTTGTGATGAAAATTGAGGCAGGGAAAGAAAGGACCTTGCAAGCAGCCAGAGCTAGTGGGGGGGGGGGGAAGGGGGAGGGAGTGAGGGAGAGAGAGAGAGAGAGAGAGAAATATCAGGGCTTTGTTTCCTTTCCCAGGCCATGACATGATTAATCGTTTTCTTCTGATCTAATTTTGGAACATGAAAAACAGCACATTTGTCTTGAAGAAAAATGATGTGCCGTACTGCGCAGATGGAAATTTCGAGCAATGAAAAAGATTAAAGTGAAATTCCACTCCTTAGACCTAATCATGAGTTGTAGATTATTCTGTCGTTCTAACCAGATGGTAGGCTTGATTCCACAACCCCCTTCTTATATTAATGAATACTAGACTGTTATATTTGACTTAGGTAAGTGAAATGTCTATCAAGCCTAATGGACTGCCAGCCAGCATAACACATGTTGTACCACTGAGGGTCCTTGCTGCATTTTTCATGTTTTATACTAATGTAGAACATTTTGTTTCCTACTGTTTTCCATCATTGTCACTGTTTGCTAAATATTTTCACATGGGAGGGGGGAAAGTAAAAAACTTGTGTCCAGAGCTAATTTCCTCACGTTGGTCACAGCTATAATTCTACAAGTAAAACAGTCACCCGAAGCAATGCATACAAGAACTCAATAGTAACTTGATTAAGTTCCCAGTCAACAAGACTGCACTAGGCTGTATGTTAACAAACCTAATTATAGGCAGCATGGTGATAAATTGTGCAGGGTGCGTGTAGCACATCTCTGAGGTCATGTCTAGAAAAGAAGTTTTGCCCCAGGGGACAGGGATGGGGTGTCATTTCTAAATAAAGTAAACACAGGTTCACTGATGTGTCCCACTGGGTTGCCTTCCGCTTTCTGACAAATGTTTTTTGGGGTGTCCCAAGAGATCCTTGTGAGAATGGAAAAGCAGAAGAGCAGAGGAATGAGAGGCTGGGGGGATTCTCTTTAACCTTTCTAACTGAACAACCCTGTGACCACCGTATAATTCCTAACACACTTGGACTTGTCAGACCCATGAGTACTGGTAATCGTATGTTAGGATGGATGCCACCACTTTTGCTCAGAAACCATGTTATCATTTTCAGCATTTAGCTGAACAAAATAATACTTGTCGTGTGCTGAATGTGAGAGTGGGGTGGGATCTCTTCCTTCTACATAACGTAATAGGTAAAATCTCTGGGGTTTCCTGTTGAAAAGGCAACAGTTGGGCCTTTGTTGCTCCCAGCATATGCGTGAGTGCCTGTCTCTGGTTCTGTTAAGGAGCATGCCACCAGGTAGAGGAAGCGTGCATGCACAGTGCTAATTTTAGACATAGAAAGAATCAACAGGATGCATGGATCCAGTTACTCTCTGGCTGCAAGAGAACAAGTCCAGAAACTTGAGTAAGCAGGCAAGAGTTGTCCAAATCTGGACTTACTAAAGTGTGATACATACAGTAACGTTATAAACATTCATTTAGGCTGGACAAATCCTGATGAAGAAAAGCAAGGCAGCAAAGTACACTTCTAATTGAGTAACCAGGAAATTTATATTTGAAAAGGAATTTTTTTTTTTTTGGTAATAGAATGAATTTAAAACTTACAGCACTGCTTTAGTGATTTTGTTGTCAGTTCTTTAAAACTGCTTCTAAAGGTTAGAACCCTGGACTGTGAAGGGGAAGCCTGCCTCAGTGAAACTACGACTGATGCTAACTGCTAAATAAGGACCTTAAGATTATGCCATAGAATAAACTCAAAATAGCCCTCCTGCACAGTGGACCCTCTTTGATACCTTTTACTTTTTCTCACACACACAACATTTTTTGAAAGGATAAGGTGAGGATGTCCTGAGCAGAATGCCTGTGTTTGAATCTTGCCCACACTAAAAGAAAACAATTTGGAAGGCTCAAACTAGTATGTCTCAAAATATTTCTCTTTGTAATGACAAAACCAATATTTTTGTATTTGTACTGATCGGATGCGGCCAAGAACACAAGCTAAAATACCAAGATGTTTTCACCACATTTCTGTTATAGTTGGATTTAGAGTCTGTCTTAGTCCTCCTTAAAGCTCGCTCTCATGGGATTACAAATTTTGCATTGGTGAGAATTTCAATGCAGAAAAAGATTGCATGGCAGAGTTTTTTTCAATTCATTTAGGACAAAACTCCCACTTACTCTGTATTTACTGACAGCAATATAGAGGAGTAAGTTACCCCTTTAAAATGATGTGTGCAGATTACCCATCTGTGTGGTTCATAACCTCTGGAGAAAACTAGCTTTTTGCAGTGCTGCTTCTCTTCTGTGCAGGGCATGTGGAGCTGAGTTGGCAGTGAAGGGAAAGTAATTT
The DNA here is from genome assembly GCA_032466535.1 of Forpus xanthops. NCBI lineage: Eukaryota > Metazoa > Chordata > Aves > Psittaciformes > Psittacidae > Forpus > Forpus xanthops. The sequence goes on from JASSUY010030076.1 coordinate 47,579, forward strand.
GTTCCTGACAAGGGCTAGTAGCAGACTATTTCTTCACTGGAAGAAAGTGACAATCAAGCAGGAAATTGTGACTGCAGTTCCCCATTTGAACTGAGCCTTCTTAGGAGCTGGTAGACATATATTAACTTAGCCTTTAGCTTGTTTTCTCAGTCTCACAGTTTTGCTTTCCGTGAAATGTCAAGGACCTCAAATTCCTTCAGTGTTTACAGTTTTGCCTGTGGAATTCATGGCCTGCTCAGAGTATTGCAGCTTTACAATTTTATCATGAATGTAGCACAGGAAATGCAGGCATTGCTCTTCCCCAATAGCATTTCCCGAGAATGACTGCAGCTTGAGAAGACAGTAGCATGTCTGAAAGGAAGAGAGTAAGCTGTCTTTTCTTGTATCCTTGTTGAGCCAACTTGTTTCCAAAGACAGGGATGGATGGATGGCTATGCTATAGTTATACATAAGCCTCAGAAAGCGCTTGCCTTCCTGGAAGGGTGTATTGCAGCCTTTCTGTTATGAGGGTGTTACCACTGTGCTGTAACTTTGACTGACAGCAAGTGGTGGGAGTAGGAAATAAAGGCCCACTCTGTGCTCAGTAACACTACCCAGGAGGGCAGGATCTCAGTTGCATGGAACATCTATACAGAATTGGAAACTTACTTACATCAAGGTCAGCAAGATGTTTGCCAGCTTCCACATGTCCAAACTCTGCATGAGTGCTCAGAGCTGAGGTGCTCGTGTTTCAAATCATTGTGCCCACATAGGCCTTGTGGCTCTCAATCACCATGACTTTAACTTTCTGAAATCAAGTGTCCATGGCTCTTAGCATTTCTTATGAGTGTCACTCGGGGGGGATGCCGTTCTAAATCCCAGGCTACGCAAAGATGGCTTTAGCATGCTGCTCCCACGCACCCCACGCTTCTTAGTACCTGCCTTCTAAAAAAAATTACTCCATTTATCCTTCTGACCCAAAGCTCAAATCATCAGATGCCAAAGCCATTCCCTCTGGGGCAAAGTGGCACCTTGGTGTGACTGGGGACTAGGGAGGAAGGAACACACTCTTTCTCATTAAACTACAAAACTATCACTTACAATAGTTCTCAAGAGGGGTGATGAGCTCTCTTTTTTTTCTCTCAGATGTTTATTTCCATGTGACATATATTCCCAACTTCCTGTCCTCTGTGCACTCTTCTCACTGTTGTGCCTTGTAACTTTCATCAGTTTGTTCCTTTCTTTTCAGATGTGCTCAAGGCACAGAAAAAGTTGATACAATCTAATACAAACCTTCCTGTTTGCTGTATCATAAAATGTAATGCCTGGTGTGTTCATTCCCCTCCTGTCATCAAGTGCCAGCTTCAGCAGTGCTTAGTACCTCCAGGTTCTTCCTGCTGTCATTTTCACTTCCTCCTCAGGGAGAACACTTAAAAACTGAGAAATGCTAACTGAGATCCTAAGTAACACTTGAACCATGCTGATCTTGGGTAAACAGTTCCCAGAGTGTTACCATTCTTGATGTTGAAAGAGCAGATCAGTGAAAGAGAAGAATGTGCATACAAATTCTCAGTAATCAGGCAGCCAGCTAATTTCTAAATATTGAAAGATTCCTTTAAAAGCAATTAATTTTCTTTACATTTAAACTGACACACTAGTTAGTCACCCTACCATTTACTCATGAAAGACTTTTTCCCGATTTTTAATAAGAGCTAATGGATTAAGGCTTAAATTAGGGAAAGCAACAGAAAAATGTAAACCTGGGTGCTTCTTATATAAGTATTTATATGTTTAAACTTTTCTTCATTAAACTGCTTTTTTGCAGTTTATTCAGCACACAAGTAACAGGAAAGACCACCCATCACCCCTTGGCCAGAACTTCTTTTGCTCCAACACATGCCTGTGTGGGAGGTGATATCAGGTGCTGAAGAAGCATCTGATCTGTTGTTGGAAGCCAGCCTTTCAGTATGAGTGGGTGTATATTTTTACTGAAAGGTAAATCCTATGTCTTTGGTAAATAAGCAGCAGCATTTCTTCCTAAACAGGGTTTAAGAGTCCCATCTCCTGCCAAAGCATAGGTTAGGTTGTGTCAAGGTCCTGAATGGCCTTAACGGCTCTAGCAAGGCTCACCTTGGAGCCACCTCTACAACCCTTGCCTGTAGGTCCAAGTCAGTTCAGCCTTGGGCACCCAGCTGTCTGCTAAGCCAAGTTATGGGTATTCCTGTGCCACCCATCTGCTGCTCTGGCTTGCTGACTAGTTTTCTGCAGTGAACTCCAGACCTGTCCTGTGTTCTGAGTGGACCTCAGACCTGTGTCACAGTCTCATTTTCAGCATCCTTTCCTGGCTGGGCTCCCTGGGAGGATCCTGCACATGACTCTTTGTCTCACCTAGTCTGGGACTGCCAATGGAGCCCATCACAGTCACCAGCCCAGTCCCTTTCAGACAGCTTGAGGCTGCACTCAGGTTCCCCTCATTTCCCAAGCTTGTTCTCTCCTTGCGGAAGCTCTGCTCTTGATGCTCCCTGATGAGTGGCCTTTTCTAGGATTCAAGATTAATCAGTATTCAATGCAACAGGAGAGCTCCAAGCCAGCCTTCCTTTAGCCAAGCTCTGGCCCCTCTGTGATCTTGTCCTACATTCCCTGTTCACAAAACCCAAGGTTTGCTTGAACATCTCATTGCTACACATGGTGCAACTGCTCAGGGCTCTTGCACTAAAGTTGAAGGCTTCTCAGGCCTATAAGCATGGTTTTGAAGGGGCTGGGGACAAGTCCATTATTGATTCTATTTGGGTTTGCACCTGTGTAAGCAGTTCTTGCTTCAGCATGCAATCTTTTTGTTTGACTTAGGCACAGAACTCTTTAACATACTGTGTGACTGCATAGATTTAAAACAGCCCCCCTGTCCCCTATTTGTTAGTGGAATGGATAGAGTTTCCCTGATGCTATGCCAAATTTGTGTAGAATTTGAAATGTTCTTCTAGGTGAGATGCTGTGTTCTGTAATCCTCAAGGAGTGCATAATTTCTTTGGGGACATGTATAAATACAATGACATAAAAAAAATCGACAAAACCCAGTTTTTCTAAATGAAACAGTTGAATGTCTAGCCTGTACCCCACCTCCTGTTCTTGCTGCTATTGTTTTTTTTGAAGCATATAGTCACAGTAAACTCATACCAAATTTCTCAGAAAATCTGATAGAGGAGTACTTGAAGAAAAGTTTCAGTGTTATTCATGACTAGCTAACAGAAGCTAACAATAGCAGATGACTGTAGTGAGATGCTGATGTTTCCATAGTACTGCCTCTTCCTCTTTCTAAGTGCTGGTTCTGAGAGCACTTACCAGCCAATGGTATTACTACATTGCTAAAACTAATTTCCAGAATGATGTAAAATTAATCACAGAATTCTACTTTTACAGAGAATGGTAGCCATTGGAAATAAGGTAATCTTGTTTACTTGTATCCTATTACATGAATGTTAGTGAAATCTAACCCAGGTTTGTGTCAGGGACAAGGAAATATAGGTCAAAACTGTGATTTATATGATCAGCTATGGAATTTAAACACTAAATTCTCATTAATCTCAATGACAATTATTTAGCTAAACTCCCATATAATTTCAAAAATATGCCAGTGTTCTAACAACTCATTTTATCATGTTCATACATGACAGATTTTATAAAACTACTTTCATAAATTAAGAAAAGCCCAAAGTGCTGTACTGATAAGACAACCTGATTAGATTTCCTGTGGTAGAAGTACATTATCAAACAGAAAACAGGTTTTGAAATGCAACACTCCAAAAGAAATACAGTAGGCTGAAAATTCCCATAATGAGAAATCCATGAGCCTAAATATTTGGTGTTCCTGACTTGCTCACTTCCTCAGGTTAATGTTTCTTCAACATGTTTCCAATTCTCTTCTTTCCTGAATTGGTAGTTGTACCTTCAAAGGTGATGATTTGCAAATGATGATTTCCAGCCTACTGTATTCTGTGTATGGCAGAATGTCCATCAAGATGCCTGTAGGTGACATTAGTAGTGCAATCATTCAAAATGCAGCCTGACAGCATTTCAATCAATTCACTTTTCAACACAAGACATCAAATATACATTGCAAACCCAGCACCTGCTCAACTTGTAATATGACATCAAATAGGTTAGCCTCGGGTCCTAAGGCATAGGCTATCTCTTGAATTGCTACATTAAGAAGTGACTTTGGCAATGATACTCTTGGAGATTAACACTCCCCCAACACTGTCTCTCAACGAACAATACAGTCTAATCCCTTTACTCCTTCTATCTCTCTTGGTACAGCCCACAGAAGCCTGTCTGCTACAGGCAGCAGCCACAGATTCCAGCTCTTAACCTCATACTGTAGAGATCTACATTTACAGCAAATGTGTAAGCAGAGTGGCAGTCTTACATTTATGACAATCTGCTCCAGGTCTGAGCTCCTTGGAGTCAGCTTTCTCCCTTTAGGAACAGTCGCACTGCAGCATCCCCAGAGGCACCTCAAGGTGGCAAATTTTGCAGCCTTTCATGCTGTTAGGTGGGTATATCAAGGCCTATCTTTTTAAAAGAGCAGAGAAAGTGTTAGGATAACATCCAGCTCTTGTCACACTGCTCTTGAGACAGAGGTTCAGCTACTGCCATCCTAGGACCTTTTAGTTTATTTTGCTGGGGATCAAGAGCAAGCCAGTTAATTGTGCTTTTGCAAGTTTTACTTTCTCTTTTGTACTTCGGGCTGAAGTAAGCTCTACTCCTTGACACACAACAACTTATATTGCTGTATTGTCCAAGTCAGATCCGTAATTCCCTTTAAATAAGAGGATAACTAGCTACAGTTGAAGAGTGTGGTAGTGCCTGAAAAAGCAGGTAGGCACTGGAGGTGCCCAGGATTTCACAGAGGAATAATAAAATCATGCCAGTACTCAGAAGAACAGTGTGAATCCCTCTCCTTCTGTTCTGTTTGCTATGAGGCTTTGGTGCTGACGGCATAAATCAGGAGGATGAACAGCTGGGAGATGAATTATAGGAAACAGTGCTGGAAAGGCATTGTCGGTTGTAACAGCAGTGTACCCAAGGGCATGCAGATTGCTATGTGGCACAGGTGCAGTTTGGGCCTTATGAGGGGACCCAAGGAGACAGGAACAGGGTTCACGGGTGACAGGTTTATAAGGAGAGAATTTTGATGTGACCTATTTACCACATGCTTTACCACCCCTCCTTACTAGTGCTGCAGAATATGTGATCTTTTATGGATACACGGGCAATACCTGGTTCAGTCAGGACTTAATCCCAAGCACTAGGCAGGATGGTGCTGATTGCATGAGCCCACCAATACTACAGTTAGGAACTGAAGGTTCACATTTCTTATTGTCATGGGTTCAGCAACAGCAGTCATTTTTCTCTTTCATAGTAGCTGGTGCAGTGCTGTGTTTCCGACTTTTGGCCTGGGAACAGCACTGATAACACCAGTGTTTATAGTTACAGTTTAGAATATTTTGGTTTAACCAAAGACTTTCTGAGTCTCATGCTCTGCCAGGGAGCAGGGGAAGCCGGGAGGAAGCAGAAACAGGGCACCTGACCCAAGCTGTCCAAAGTATTCCCTACCACAGTACATCATGCCCAGGATGTAAAACTGGGGGCAGGAACCCAGAAGAGTTCAGTTCACAGCTCAATCGTCAAGTGGTGAGCAGCTCTGTCCTCTTTCCTTGTATTTCCCTGGTCATTGTTGTTATTGGTGGTAGCAGCAGTGATTTGTGTTATACTTCAGTTACTGAACTGTTCTTATCTCAACCCATGAGAGTTGTATTCTTCCAGTTCTTCTCCCAATTTCCCCCCCCCCCGAAGTGGGGGGGAAGAAGGTGGGAGGAGTGAGTGGGCGGGCAGATTGATTTATGTCTGAAAGCACACCACTTATGCAAGGCAACATCTTTCTCACAGCATGCATAGTGAAAGGGTTAACAGCTAGTCTTACTATTAACTTTGAGCCCACAGTGGGCAGGAGGCTTGTGTAACCTCACCCTGCAGAAACTGCCTGCAATCACATTCCTGGAGGTCCACAGAAGGCACTGCTCTGATTATTGCTGCCACTCTTGCCAAGAGATGCTCCACATCAGTAATGCAAGTGCAGCAGCAGATATACATTCCACATGACACAAAAAAGGTTAATGTAGGGTTCAATAACCTTCACAGATTAATCAAATGGCTGAGTAGAAAAAGCTGTCATAAATATTTGCAGTTCTAGCAGAGTTGCTGGAGGAAGAGTAATGCTGTCTTAGAAGATGATGTAGTAGAAGCAGTATATGGACTTCAAGAAAGGTAGGAAATTGTATAGAGGTGGGAGAGATTATTTAGAGTTGTCCAACTCAGTATCTTTGGTCTGAAGGGATGTTTTTCTCTCTCAGGAGAGACTGAATCTCTTCCTAGTGGAAATGGTAGGCTCTGGAGATAGATGGACTGGATACTGGTAAATCCCAGGTTAGGACAATGTAGCTGCAGGCCTGCTCAGTTTGCTGTTGGGACTTTCAGCTGGTTGATGCACTGTCAACTTGCAAGTTCACAGGTGGTAAACAAACTCAGAAGCCAGTCTGAGTGCTTGCTGGGGACACAGCTGTGTTCTTAAGATTGCTTTTGTATTTAAGTGAAATAACTGCTTTTTATTAAGAAGAGTTGAAGCTAATAATAAATATTTATAAATTACTTTAGTGTATGAAGTTGTTGACATAACATAAATGCAAATATTTCTTAGGAAAGGGAATAAACATGTAAGGCTACATTACTTTGTAAATGAATTCATTAGTATTTATAACAGGAAATTACAATCAATTATTAAGCATTATGATGGCTTCCTTGGAGAATTAATGTATTATTTTCACTGTTATTAATAATTTCAATTACCAAGTTTAAGTACTGGTGATTTCCCCTACACATCTCAGGGCACTAATTTTTATGCAGCATCTAAGATACACTTAGTGGGTTTGGTTTGGATAGCTTTGTCATACATAATAAATAGTTGAAAATAAAGTTAATTTCCTAGTTGATAAGTGGAAATAGAAGCTCTGAGTATCCTTTAGTTATGACTTAGCCTGGGAGAGCTGGTTTATATTGTGCAATAAGAAATGTATTTGTCAACATTTTTCTGCATCATAACCAAAATGCCATGAGGCCAGTTTTCACCCTGCTGCTGATTCGTATATTCTTTCTGTGAAGGTTTTGTACACTCAAAAGCTGCTTTGAGTGCTCAAAAGCCTTTGTTGTGTTTTTTTTTTTTTTGTTTTGTTTTTTTTTGTTGTTTTTTTTAAAGTAGTTTAATACCTACTGTATTAAACTGATCTAATGAAACATTGCCCCAAAATGTATGTAGATTATGATGGTCTCACCATTGGACCTGTAACTATCCCTACTGCTAACCTATTTGCCCCTACTTTAATCTTCTAGATGTGCAGTAATTAGACCTATTACACAATGTTCAGATAACCTGTTTTCAAGTTACTTTCTTTTGCCAAACAGATGCACAACCTGAATGCAGTTTTTTGACTTGTCACCACAAGCCTTCACATCCCCACGTCTGTGCTCTAGGTGTCTTCCTATGTGCTGTTCTCCAGCAACTCTACACTCTGATCTCTTAAGCTGTTACTCCTGACTTTCTAACTGCCTGACTGATGTTCCATGCTCTGAACACACAAAGTTCTAATGTAGAGATAAGCATTTTCACTTCTCAATTACCACAATTAATTTTGCACCCAGGATCTTGGTAGAAATGGGAGTGCCCGGCCAACGGTACCTCTGACTATCCACCTCTTTCCTATGGTACTGCAGTATCCACTGAACTCCAGTTGTCCTTACAGTTTTCCAGAGCTTCTCTGCTAATGGGAAGCAACAGCAGGTAGGAATTACCAACTCTTCAGTGCTCAGGCAACCAGCATACAACCCACATTCAGTGAGTGAAAGTGCTAATGAAGACACCTGAATTGATTTGGTGGTGACATTCAGCTGTTGATCCAATCACCAGACTATAAAAGCAGTGAGGTAGGTTAATAGAGTATGTTGCTTTATACTTAGGAGCAAAGTTTGTGCATGGTAGTGTTGGTTTATGGTTCCTCATAAAGTGTGTTATGGTAAAGAACAGTTATTCTAGTTTTACTAGAAGTGGGATTTAAAACTGCATGTAATGGAATTTTTACACATCCTTCTGTGATTTGCTAAATAACTTCAGTGCTACTAAATTAATCGATTGTAGATGTTGTCAATAGGTTTGGTTAACTGGAAGGAGGTGAGAGGAAAAGTGTTATAGTAGAGCTCTCTTTAGCTTCATTTTTTCTTTTTTCCTGGTATTTTCAACACGAAGAAATTAATAAATTCTTCATGAAAGTTGCTGGATGGAAAACTTCTCTTTCTTTTCACAAGTCCTGGAGGAACAGCAGTGGATTCCACTGCCCTGCTTGACTTCCTAGGCTGGCCCCTTGTGTGTGCCTCACAGGAGCTCGGATCACTACTCTTTTATGTTGAGATTGTTCCAGGTAAGTGTTTGCTTCATAGGCTAGGGTTTTTTATCTCCTTTGTTTTTATCTCATTAGAAGTGGTTAGCTATTGAGTAGATACAGCCAGTTCAGCTGATACAGATCAAAGAATGCTGATCTGATGATAACATTTTTAACAATAAGTGTGCCATTTCACTAATGCTGCCTGGACAATCATTTTATTATTATTATTTAGGTATTTTCTAAGCAGGAATATAAGGAAATTTCCTGAAATTTGCTGTATAAGTTTATGTGATGCATTGAAACAGCATAACTCTTATTTTATGAAGTCTGTTATTGCCGTGCTTTTAGTTCTGATGCGTTCACAAGAACATTTTTCCGTCTAACAATGCTTGACAGAGATGGGATCCTTTGCCTTCCATTGTAACAAATAAATACTTATTTTGATTTTTTTTTCCACATTTTTAACTGTAATTTCTTGTTGCACAGTACTTTGATATGCCCTGTTCAGATGGAAGGCATTATACAAGAATTCTGTTGCTGTCAGAATTGACTGAATGTTAGAAAACATAGCTAATAAATTTGTAAGTAACTTAAGCTGGATTTGTGCTGTTGTTGCTCAATGCAGTAGTGTTTGAAAGACTTGGTCGCAAACTGGAACCCTGCTGTGCCAGAAGCCGTATTGACATTGGACAAAAAGGTAGCCACTGCTCTGAAGTGCTTTCAGTTTTCCCACAAACACTTAAGCAATTAAGTTGGAGGTTCAGTTTGTTTGCTTGCTTTGGTACTTGCTCTGGCTTTTGTTTTCTTCTTTCCTGAACAATAATGAAAATTTATATTGAATGCACATGTTGTTTTAATTGTCTAGAATACGCATAGGTGCTGTTATCTGAAAGCTTTATCCACTGAAATGAAGGAAAACTTTCCTTTGCTGCTCTGCAGCAAGTTTTCTGTTCAATGACTGTCTTCCTTCATGTTCTTAAGCACTTGTACAAAAGCCATGGTAAACCTCTATGAGGGCAAATGCTACTGACTAGTGACTAGAAAAAGCATAAAAATTTGCTTTAAAAAAAAAAATAGCCATCTTCAACCTGTTCTAGGTAATCCTTACCTGATCTTCAAAACCAGAGCTACAAAATGTGGCTTTTTTGAATAAAGCAATAAAGTTGTGGCTGTTTCACAAAGACTCACCTTGTCCTGGCAAGTGGGTAACTGTTTTGTGACATTGGAGGCAAAATTAGAAAATCCATGTAATTGGTGGAAAGAAAGAATCAAAAGTCACGAAACTTCCCTGAGCAATTTATAGGAGGGAACTGACACAGAAGGGTGAAGCATATTCATGATGTTAGAGGTCAATCTCATTCACTTTATCTTGGCCCATGCTATGTTTCCACCTGTTGCTTTCTAAGCCTATGAATTCCCCAACACTGCCATAAATATAAAACAAATCCATTTTGGTCTGCAAGCAGCATTTCAGCCTTTTAGGCTTGGGGATACTTGTTCCGCTTATTAGTTGCATGTCTTAGGTGAATTCATACAGATGGTTAGATAGGGCAGGAGATTTACATTTAGATTTATTGATGGAGCCTATTTTTCCCCTCTGGCTGACATCAATAGGGTTGCGTGGTCTATTCACTTCATCAGAAAGTGCACCCTGAGAAAGTACGGAGAAGGCCTCGACTGCAATCCTGCCTTCGAACAGGTCACAACTCCATTGTTCTGGAACAATAAAGGTTTTATAAACAGTCTGACTAGAAAGATTGTGAGTTATGACACTACAAAGAGCCCTGCTGAAAGCAAAACAAGGCAAGAAAGAAACAGGGTAAGGCATAGAAAAACAATTATAAACATTAAGTTAAATCCTGCGTCTTGAGCAGGACATTGAATCAGTATGTCAGAGGAACTGTGCTACCTTACAGCAGTGCCAAAGTTGCTCTATTAGTGTTTACACCACACAGTGTATATGCTGAATAGTTACAGTTAAAATAAGCGTGTAGGCACACAAGTACTTAAAAACCTGATTACTACTGACTTCAGAAGGATTGCTTGCAAGCTTCAAGGTAGGCACATACTAAGCTTCTTTTGGAGGACTTGAAAGATGCTGTGGATGGTGCCCTTTTTCTTGCATTGCCCATTGCATTTGTCTCATATTACCTTAAGTTGCTATTTCAAATTACTATCTGTTACCTCTCATCATAAATTTAGCACTGCCCCTAAAACTTTCCCATTGGCAAGGCCTGCTACAGTCATTCATAGTGGTAACTGATGTGGAAGTATTTTTGCAATACTGAAACTTACTTTGAAGTGTAATTGTCTTCACTACACAGCATGCAGTACCTGGTGTAACAGGTGCCCTGTGGGTGTAAAGCAATGCAAACAAGTAATTAGTGACACAAGTGAAGATGTTCTAGGAAATATAGAGCACAAGAGGAAGCCTCTCAAATTCAAATAGCTGATGTTTTGAAAGCATTCAGACTTAAATATGTTTTAAATTAAAAATAATTTCACAAAGGTTATCTGGTTAACCTATCCTTTGTGCAGTCATTTACATGGCCTCTTTAGCTAGGTGTTATTCAGTAGAGGGGAAATTACCAGCATTTCATTCCGTCACACCAAACCCAAGAAACTTCTCTTTAGAGCTGTTCTGTAAATGTAAAATCTTTTTTCCTTCCTCTTGGAACTGTACGTCTCTGAAACTGTAAGATCATATTACTTTTTTATATGAGCTGCTAAAGTTTTTAATTTTGGTTGCTGGTGCCCAGAGGACAAGTAATCAGTTATTAAGCTAATCAGCCTTATGTTGTAGTGCATCAGTTTGATGAGGTTAGTGTTAAAAATCTGGCATACGTATTTGCAACCTTTCTGTGTTAGTAGAATGTAATGCTTTTCCATGCAGAGATCAACTTAACAAGCAGATTTAATCTGACACTGGGGGAGAGCAGGAGCGGGGTCAGGGCAGAAGGAATTGAAGCTCTATGTACTAGGCTTCCACCTCTATAGCTATGGCAAGCAATTATTACCAAATAAAAGTTTCAGCATGTACTTCAGTAAGGCAGGTGATCAAAATGCAAGGCAATAACAATTTAGAAATTGCCATTTTCCTGCTCCTTTTTAAATACATCTATAAAGGGTGCTCAAAAAGGCTTGTGTGCACCTGTTTAGAAGCATTATAATTAACTAGCTCTCATTCACTAATAAGTAGATAACAAGAGATCAGAAGTATACACTTGCTATTTTGTTTTGCTTTTAAACTAAATTTTAAATGGGTCTTGAATAAGATTCAGTAGTATGTGATGTCTGTTTACCAAATGTGCCAAGCAAGCTTTTAGACAAAAAACAGAGAACTTGGATAGAACTGAGAGATAATTATTATTCAGAAAAATACTGCAGTTCAAGCTTCTAGTTAGGTGAAGCCCAAATTGCTTGGGATTACATTAATTCAAGTAAAAATGTGTTCGTGGTTTTTATCAGGTTGCCAGAGTTTCTACATCAGGCTTGTTTGGGGTGGGGAGTGGGGGCAGTCCAGGTTTATGGAGCTGAAGTTCGCATTCTGCAGCCTTCATCAGTCTGAAGCTAATTAGCAGCCTCTACACAATAAGGCCACAAGTCATTAATCATAGGCGATGAGAGCAGTCAGCCCCCCATCCTCGACATCTCAAGAAAAGTTTTCTCTAGCGCCTTTTTTTTTTTTTTTGTGATAGAGCTTCAAAAGTCGCAAGATTGCTTTTCATGGTCAATAGTGTGTGAAGTATAAGCCATGTCTTGATGTGACAGACAAGGAACCACTGTTCAAGGACCCATTGGATTCATTCTTTTTTTTTTAATGCTGTCCTCTAATAGAATGGAGTCAACTGATGACTTTATTTGCTTTGAGCTGATGCACAGTTCAGACGGGAATCAAAAAAAAAGTTTTAACAAGTATAATTTTTGTTAAAGGGAAGTTAGAATTTTTTACAAAGCTGCTTAGTTCTTCTAAAAAGTTACAATCCTTTCTCATGCACAGCTAATGAGGAATGAAAGTCCTTTCACATGCCTAATACAGTTTAGTACAGTGTGTCTTGAAAACTAATGCTAACAGCTGCAGGCTAAGCACTAGGAAACCCTTGCAGGAAGAAAGGAAAATCAAATTCTTGAGGCTATTGATCAAACTTCTTCCAAAGCACTGAACCTAAATAACAAGCTTGCTCTCTGAAATGACACTGAGAATTAGATTATGCACTATAGTTTATCTTAGTATATTTTCTATGTGCAGATATCCATTGCTCCCACAATAGAGGGATAAGTATCTAAAATAACTAGTTATATTCATGGAAACATTTTCTATAAAAGAAATTCTCCTTCTGTATCTTTCTTAGTCTAATTTTTCTCTTTTGTGTGTGTGTGTGTGTGTCATGTCTGTAAGCTTGATGCAAGTCTCTAACAGGTCTTACTCCTGAATTGTCCATAGCATGTCCCTGCACCTTGTGATAACATCGTTGTTCCAGGCTGAGAAAGAGTATTACAATATTACAGCCATTCGGAGCTTCTGGCTGGGCAGTCAGGAGAAAAAGGGATTTTATGAATCTTCTCCTATTAATCACTGAATTCTTAATATAAACAAAACTGGATTTTTTGTAGGACAGTTTTTAAAAAGATTTCTTGAAGACCTAAGTGTATCTCTCAAGGCCTCTTAGTTGTCATATCAGCCTCCATGGACTTTGCTGATTTACTTCAGGAATTACAGTAACACTGAAAGCAGATAATGGGCTTTTCTCTATTCAGCTCTCCAGGAGTCCCTTGTTCTAGCAGGCACTATACCAAACTAAATCCATCCTTGTGTCTGGAGTCACCCACTACATGCTGGGGGTGGCTTTTAGCAGGTGTTAGCTCAAGCAGCAAAGCTGCAGGGTTGACAGAGTACTGCACATCACTGGCAGCAGCCTACAAACACTGAGATTTATTGTTCCTCTATAAGCAGTTCAAGTTGAGTTTTGATTTTTTTTTTTTTTCCCTCCTTGTCTGGGGAGTCAAAATAATGTTGAATATCAGTTTGGAGGGGGGTTGGTTTTGTGTTTTGTGGTTGAAGATTTGGTTGCTTTTTGTGATTTTAGTCTGAGATAAAAACTGAAAGTGAGGAAAGAAAAAAAGTATAACTAGGAGGCTTGAGCAAGCTTCTGCCTCCAGAAGCTCAGCAAGCAGCTGTCTATACTTCTGGTACAGCTGTATGTTGTGTTTACTTGTCTGGATCACCAGTAGTTTTTGTCCTTGGACCTCTTCTGTTCTAATTCAGTGGGAATGATGTGTCCAAGCTGTTTCACATCTTGTGCCTATTCTGGTGATCATCAGGTGATCACTTGGGTGAGAGCAGGGAGGAAATTATCCCATTCATTAGACAATGGTTGAGAAGATAATGCTGGATGAGATTCCAAAGTGAGGTCTGTGTTTTGGTGCCTAAGTGGTATACCTTTATTTTGATATGTTGCTTCCTCATGGGAGAAGGATTGGGAAGCCCTGTTAAGTGCAACATTTTCATTGCATATTTTGTTCCTGCTCCCCCACTCCCATTTGTGTACTCCCTTGTTCACTCCTTGCTTTTGTGTTCTGTTTTTGAAATGTGAAAATGACATTCCAGTTCACACCAAGCTTTCCATGCTGTCCTGAGTGGGCCTGGCAATTAGGCATCCCTAAGAAAAAAGGCCCATGCAGAAACTTGAGCAAAAACCCCTCCAAACCCTAGGATCACTGAAAGAGCCATTACATTCCTCCTGTTGTATCAGTGAAATGGCACATTTTGAAAAGTTCACCTAATATATCTTTAAATCATTAACGATAGCACTGGTTATGGTCTCTTGTATCACCTCATACATTTCAACGAGAGGGCATTTGCTTTCTTTTCCTTTCTTTGTAATCCTAGGAAGAAAAAATATGATATGCATCCGCACAAAAAAAAAATAGTAATGAAATCACATTAAAGATTTGACTAAGCCCACCCAAGCAGAGAGTTAAGACTGATATTCTGTCATTACCTCAGCTCATTACATCTTAGGGTTTTGTTGTGTAGTCGGTAAGATCACCCGCTGTCTGGAGAATCCTGTACTACCTGGAAACAAAGGGAAGTGTTATGCTGCAGCTTTACCTCTGAAATTTTGTTGCTTTGCCAACTCTCCTCAGTGTTACCATAAAACAGTTTTTGGTGACTTAGTTTAATTAATGCCATTAATACATATATCAACAAAGCTGAATAGGAGAAAATGTGTCTCTTCTGAACTTGTTCCTTGAATAGGAGTAAATGCCTCATTAATCTTAAGCATCAAACCAAGAACACTGTGTTTGTTAGATAGAATAATAAATGACTTTACAGGAAATACACAATAGCAGATGCTGGAATGCATCCATTCATTAGTCACTGTGCATAAATATCCCCTTATTTCCATGAAGAGACATTTAATGGAGGTCCAGTCTGACAAACATGCGCAAGCTTTCACTTACTCACTGAAAAAACAGAAGGGAGAAACTGTCATACAAATTTGCCTGCTGAACACAAAGCATCACATATGTTATCATGTGTGCTTTTTCTGCTCCTTGCCTATCTTTGATCAGATGGAAATGTACGTTAGCAAAGGCAAACTGTCAGACAGCTTTTGGAAGGCCATAAGACATTATACTTAGTTCCACCTCTAGTTAGAAAGTCTGTTTCACTAGTGTGTCGTCTTGGAGACAATTGCCAACTTTACTTATATTAATGTAGACTCGAAGCCTGGTTTGACATCTGGTAAAGTCAAAGGAAGGCTATTTGTCTCAAAACTTTACAGCAAAATATTTGGCTTGGGTTTCAACAAGTCTTGTAAGATACCAAGAAACAAGCTTGCTTCAGTGAATAATGATGAATTTCAAAAATTAAGAAAAAGTGTATTCCCCACCCTATCACGCTTGCTTTCTGTGAACTTTAGTAAACTTGTATGTATTTTCTAGTATCTGGTAAGATAACTGAGACAATGAGGAACCTCTGGCAAACAGGTTCAGCCACATTGTTAAAAAAGCCAAAAGCCTGTATAGTAATTATGTGAAGGGAAAAGGCAAAACTCTTGGTCAGAACTGTTTTTCTGGGACTGAAGATTCAGCACACAGGAGTTTTACATGTATTTACAATGATTTCCTTGGTATGTTCCTTTGTTTCTCAGTGCATATCTTAATGAAATTTGACTGAAGGATTACTTTCAGCATAACAGTTCTTCAACGATGTCAGCAGTGTTTGGATGTCCTTTTGTGCTTGAGATCTCTCTGGTTTTTAAGGCTAAATTAACCAGAAAGACAAGAAAACCCTTGATTTATGAAACATGCTTAAACTGGTGATTGTGTTGTGTACCAAAGGTATCTGTGTACTGTAATAGCGCCCACCCCCCTCAACAAATCAAGAATCTTCCATCTGAGCATGCATGTGCCTTTCATGAATATATTTTCCACTGGTATTGTAATGCTTCATGCCAGAATACTAATCAGGGTGCTTGGCTTTTAGCCTGGACAGGCTCAGCCACATGGTATAAGGAAAGACAAAATTAATTTTTTTATACTGGAAGCTTCTGAATAAGTATGGATTTGAAAAACTGCTATGCATGATTTGGTGAATCTTCTCAATGGAATTGAGAGCTTGGCAACACTTTATTGTATTGTCAAGTAATTCTGGAGCAAAAACTTCAAGCTGGGTACAGTGGTAACTTGGGAGGTAGCACTTATTTTTCTGCTGGACTAAATTTGCAGTCTTTGCTCAGAATCCCTGCTTATATGAACAAAGCATGAGTTTGCTTACAGATTTAGAGCTATAGGTCAGCAGTGAGTTATTAAGAAAGCCAAGGGAGGAGGAGAAGTGTTGTTTAGAAGTAGTACGCAATGATGATAGCAGCCTAAATTTTCAGAGGTGACCAGTGATTTTTGAAATTGAAAATACCAAAAAGCTTGGTGTTCCCACAGATTTGTCCTCTGAGAACTAGGCCCACTTCAGTTTGTCACAGAAATTACTGCTAGGCTAATAGCTCACTAATAATGACAGACAATATTAGTACTTTACGAAGTGAGACGCAAATTTAAGTTTCTAACCAGTTTTTCACCATAAAAGATCCCAGGGAAACTGCACTTGAGAATTAAAAAATTTTCCCTGTTGTGATTGTCAGATTTCCTTTTGGGGTAGCTTACATTTTTCCTGTATTACACTACTGGTATGATTTCATGCGGGTAGGTACACCGGTACTTGGGTTTAAGTGTTCATATCCTTCAAAGTCTGTCCCATTGTTGTACTATAATTATATTTCTGTCCTAGGACCAGCTACATTCCTGTGACCAGCCAAACCCTTTCAATATTCACAGCACTAAACTGAATTACACCAAATTTAACCATCTTAACATTGATTAGACAGGTATGCAGCTAATAAAACACGTTACCCTTTTCTCCCAAGGGATCATACTGTGCAATTATAGCAGGTCATTTCCACTACTGGTTCCAGCAGGTCAACCATAGCTGGAGCCAGAAAACTCCTTTGGAAGAGAAGAGCAGAGCTGTTCTTTACAACTGGAATAGGGGGTGGGAATCCTCTGGACTCCATCTGGAACAGCTTTGACCAAACAAAGGCCCCAGATCCACTCTCAGTGCAGTCGGTGGGAATATTGCCACAGCATTCCTTGGGAGCAACATTAAGCTTCGATTATGGTCACAGCAAGAGGGTAGTACATGTACAGCTGCCAGAAAATATTAACAAATAATTCTAGAAATGTTTGTCTCTACTTTCCTTTCTTTCTCTTTCAAGGCAACTAACAAAAAATGTTTTCCCCGTCAGGGAATTAAAATAAAAGTCCAAGGCCCAAGCTTCATTTGCTTGCCAAGAGAGACAGGTCAGAGAAGCCATGGCTTTCAAAGTAGTCTGAGCCACTGTTCCCTATTCCAAATGCAAGGTTGTGCAAGGGCACTGATAGCCACTGGTGTCACCAGCCCTCCCAGGGAAGTGCAGTGTTGTGGATTGCAGCCTGCCTTGGCCTTTCCCGCTCCTAGCTGCAAGGGTCTATGCTGGGACTGCTCGAGTTTTCTTTGACAGCTAGGTATACTGTTGGAGAGAGCTCAGCAAAATAATGGTACAAGATCTGAAAAGCAGGGCCCAGATTGTGGCCCTGAGTCTCCAAAAGGCCAGAGAACAACAGCGCTGTTTAGATAACTCTTTCCCACCAAGAGCGTTCTCCTCACGTACTCATTTTCATCCACTCCTTGTTCTGTGTGCTAGCTCTGCCTGTGCCTTTTTTATTAGTATGTCACAGCATGTGTGCTCAGAACAGCTTTCTTATGTTAAAATCTTGAAGAACTAGCTTTGCAAATCAGGATAACCTTAACCAGGAGGAGAGGATAAAGCAGATTTTGTGGGCCCTGAATTCTTTCTTGCCTGAAACAATTAAATACACGGGCAGACCCGAGACCTTTCCGGCTGCTGAGTGGAGTAGGAATTAAACTAAGTACAGTACAGTGGCAAGAAACAACTGCAGAATTTTTCTTTAAAACACAGTGTGGACAGATTTTATTCCATGAAATTAATTTTAAAGGAAAAATGGCATGAATTATGTTGTATGACTTCCTACAGTTTTGCTGTTTGCAAACACTGAAGTCATAAGCTCCTGAGGTTTTATCATTAACTTCAATGGAAGTACAATAGGATTTTTTTAAATTATTTGTTTAGAGACCTCCATAATTATTGCTTTCCTGTGAAGCCTTTCAGAAAGGACTACAACAGATTTTCCTTCTTCATAAGAATTAATTCAAGACAGTAGGAGATCCCTCTTTGTAAAGTTTCTAACTGTATAATCCAGACTTTAATGCTGACCGGAGTGTGAGCACTGAAGCTTTGAGTCTGGAGTGCTTTGGATTTTGTTCCATGATAGTTCTTCCATAAGCTACAAAGGAGGCCTTTCCAAAAGTGAAAAAATTGAGAGCATGTTCCTACTGGTCTAGACGCAGATCAGGATACTCAGTAAGGTATGAGAAAACGAAATCCAAAGGCCAAATGAATGTTGTCCATTCCTATGATTGAAATTTTTTTTTGTGTATGGAATGGTGAAAATATATGCATATAAATAGCTGCTGATACCAAGGAACTCATTGTAACTGGATTAAAATACTTAGGTTTCTAATTCTCTGAAGACTATTCGGAAGCATATAAAAGCTAGCAAGTAATTCTAGACTGCTCAGTATCAGCCTAGGAAAGCAAATGTAAAACCAAATCATTCTGACTTGTTGGATCTAGGATCCACTTTGTCGTCACTTTGCAGCTCAAAAGAGGACAAGCATCAGAACAGCTTCCCTTAAAACTTGTATCGTTCACTCCAAATACTGAGAGTCATCAAGAGGTTGCTTTGGATCTAGAAATTTTGGAAATACCTTTCCAACCCCAAAAAGTGAGGAACAGTACATGTTTATTGATTCCCTCCTCTGTGGCTACAGGCAAGTATTTGCTGTCTCTTAACCTGTTAGTTAAAGCAGCAAAGACCTGCCAGTTGTCTTTGATGCAAATGTCAAGGTACTATGAAATGTGGTCACACAGAAATGTGCTTGTTGGGTAACAAAGGGAGAAGATCCTCAAGCAAGCTGTTTGGTCTAGTGTAGTTTGTTAGGATACTGTAGCATATAAGGGCTATCTGTGGTGTCTGACGACATCAAAGTGAACACAAATGTGCAATCCCTCCTTGTTCATATCAAGTAGATGAGAGAGACTGTGGTGGGAGTAAATCTAGACGCACTTGAAGAAGGATCCCTACCTACCCTCTACTTATGGCTCTTCAGTGACTCATTTTGTGGCCAAAAAAAATTGGATGACACTGTATTTTTGATCTGGTATATTTGTTTTCAAACCATTTCACTTTGTATATTTTTTTTACATGGGCAATTGGCATGCTGTTTCAGCTGTTGTATGCTCTTGAAAAGAAATACACAAAGAATTGCAGCTGTGCATAGTATGATATAATTTGCAGGCACTATGTATGTGTTTGCATGCAGAGTGCTGAGACTGTGATCTTGGTGTGCTACACTTTACATCTTGATCTCACCTCTGCTTTTAAGTGCATGCCTGTTGATCCGGCTCTGCTGGCTGTCAAACAGTGGTAGAATTGTGGTCTTGCTGTGTTTGTCCACATTTTAGAGCTAAATCCTCCTACTTCTGCTCTAGGAGTTCAACGAGTGACACAATTCTGACATCCCCAATACAGCTGAAGGATGAGGCACTCTAGTTCCACATCTTTCCCCTCCACCCCCAACACAGATGCACAGCCTAAGCCTGTGACTAAGTGTCATTTTGACGTGAATTCAGCAATGCACTCACTCAGGCTTGGTCTTAAGCATATGGATAATTCATTGCTTTTGAGCAAACTTAAATACACCATCTTTAGGGGGACTAAGCATGTGCTTGGTTACTGAAATGAGATCTTTTGGTTTTTTAAATATATTCATGCCTAGCTGTAAGTACAAACAAATGCTAGCATACATGGTTAATGATGCTACAGCCAGAATTGCTCATCCTTGCAGCTGTACATCAGAGTGCAAGTTTAATTAGAGTTTAATTATCTTTTAATTTATTTTCTTCAGCGAGCAAATTTATACCTTGCTGTAAGTTTTCCTGGGAATGTAAATTAAAGTAACATTAATAACATTATATTTGTCCTAATTTGTGTGTCTATGCTTATTTATCTGAGGTTTTTATTAGTTCTAATGAAGTATGTTTGGAGAAATCGAGCAACTAATCTATGTATAGAACATAATGCTAAGCAATATCATTATGATAAGAGGATGTTTCTGATTTACTGAATAGAAATAATAATACTATAAATTTGTAATTAGGGGTTTTAGTATGTTAAAATTAATCTGAGGGGAAGTTGAATAACAAGGGTTTAAGTAAAAAAAGGCTTTATTTGGCACTGCAGATGCAAATGTTCAAAAATGATTTTTTTTTTTTTTCTCAGAAGTCATCTATTAATGGAACTTAATGTCAACCAAACTTACAATTATTTAATACTTTGTTATGGAAATCTTTTCTGGAAGACATTTGTTGGGAAAAGCTTGCTTTGAGCATTTTTACCAGCTTAGCAAGTTCAGAATGTCCAAATTTTTCTATTGGAGTTATTCCTTAGGCATAATACCACCTATTTAGTAATTTCAGAATTTTCATTTCTGCAGACACACCTCCTTCAGTCTAAAAAAGTGCTTTAAAATCATCCATCAATGTATGAGAAAAGTAGAAAATTATTATGTGTCTCCCTGTATACAGAAGCCTCAAGCACAGGGGAACAAGTTATAATGAATTTACTTAAAGTGACTAGTCATTTGAATGATCAAATTTTGTACATTTTACTTAAAATATCTAAAGAGGTTGACTTATATGTACTTATGTACTGGCTATATATGAACTCTTTCTGCATCTTCTTTCATTTTTTTTAAATCTGTGGATTTTTTCAAAGCATTGCTTAGCCAGAATCCAGATTATGGGTGGGTGGTTCTGTTGTGTTGGTTTTGGTTTGTAGTTCTGAGTTACTTCACTCTGCATGCCCGAGTCAGCTGGGCTCACTTCTCCGGTATCTAAAAGTTCTTCAAGTTTTATACATATTTGGATTGCTGCTAATGTAGGAGGTCTAAGAGTCTCTTCATATGCCTGTCACAGAACAATAAACTGTCTGCTTCCTCCTCCCAGTTTAGTTTCCATATTATGAAAAGTAATTTCAGGGAAAGAGGGGGAAGGGGAATTTTTGCTTGGTTTTTATCCCCCCTCTCTCCTTACCCCTTTAATTTTGGGATGAAGTCTTTCTAACCTTTCCAAAGTAGCAAGACTTGCTGTGGAGCTAGCAAATGATTTTCTACTTTACTTTCCATACCGCAAACTGCCTTGCTGTGGGAGGTGATATCTAGTCATAGATTTCCTCTGCAGAAGGCACAGGATTCTTGTTGTGGATGTCTAATGGTGGGCAAGGTAGTGAGGCGTTGGAGGGGGCATGTGGCATCAGGGACCAAAGCCAATTGCTGCAATTGCATTTCTGCAGACTGTTCTGGATCTAGAGGATGTCACCAACTAATGTGGCTAGCAATAGTGAAAGTACTGTTAGGACCAACCTACATAGCAAGTATTTACCAGGATTGTGGGTTTTGTTCTGCATGACCAGAAAGTGATGGCAGTATGTGTGATAAACCTCTGCCTTGCCATTTCAGACTTCTAGGAGTCCTTCTTTGAGATTCCAATTCCATGTTATGTTCCTCCAGTCACAAAGCTGAGTAAGAAATAAATGTGTTGCAATGATAACCTTAGATTTAACAGCCTATGTGTACTGTAAGTGACAGACTATTCTTTCTATTTCCCAATTTGATGGAAGCGTTAGGCTTTGAGTCTCTTCAGAGCAACATAACACAAAGAGTAGAAACTGGGTAAACCAGGTTTACAGAACTTTCGTAAATGTTTAAACATTTTCCATTCTAGCCACACAAGTCTTGCCTGAGGCACCCCTCCTAACGTAAAATCAGGCTTCTGAAAGATTTATTGGCTGCTTTTGGAATTCAGCATAGTTGTCTTTTGCTCATTCACATAATGAGGCAGTTGTGAAACCCTGACTCAGGGGTGAACTAAGCCCTCTTCAAAATGGGGACAAATGGGAGCATGTGGTCACACACATGCAAATACCTCCTAGAACTGAATCTGTATGCAGTACAGACCATACTAGGGAAAGGCTATGTACAGCACCCCCAGCTGCTGCAGTCATTGTGAAGACTGCTGTAGTCCTCAGGTATTCATGAAAAAACTGGAGCTGTTACATGGAACAAGGAGTCACAAAAGCATGTGAAAGCAGATCTGCTTGTTCCCTTATGATGACTGTCCCCTAGCACAGCTTGTTCTTGCCTATAGTGACATTCTGATCTTTCTTATTTAATTGCCCCTGTGTTGGCTCTGGTTCTTAGTAGGAGGTGATTAGAGAACCATGTTTCTTCCCTGCTGTGTTAAACAGTCTTAAGTGAAGTGTACCAAGTGCTACATTTAGTGTTGTATACTTCACACAGGAAAAGACTACAGCAGCATTTGAAGCTGTTTCAGTTGATCGAAGTTAAAAGACCAGAACTTCCTGCTGCTACTGCCACTCCCAACCCCATGCAATTTCAATGGCCTGTTTTGCTGAAATCAGCCCCCCTCTGAGTTGTTTACTCAACAAACTGGTTTTGTGATCTAGAGGACATTAAATCCATTTCAGACTGTGGAATAAGCTTCAAACTAGATCTAGAAAAAGGGTGTGGGTTTGTGCACACACCTGTGCATAAAATGCTTTTTCACTGAAATCTTTCCATAAACACTGAAAGTTGTTAGGTTGTTTCTTCTTCTGCAGCAGTGCCTACTGTAAGATTGATTAGATTCAGGTGGCTTAAAGGAAGTAAAACTATTTTGACTCTGCATCTAATTCTTTCCCTTTGTCTTCCTGTGCAAATACAAATAACTAATGCAGGCAAACAGTAAATTGCAGTGAGTGGTGGAAGTGCTAAATGGTAGCAACACTTAAAGCATTGCTGAAATTCAAAAGAGCAGCTGTTAGACATTTAAACCTAGCATTGTCTTCTGAACATACATCAAATTTACTTCATAGCACTGTCATAAAAATGTATGAGAATGTAAATGCTTGAGTGACGCATTAATCTTTTGAGTAGTAAACATAAAATCTTCTTAACCTCAGTGATGTTATAACCATACTTTATTTTGAATGAAGGCTTTATAGAAGTGAAGATGTTCTGTGTCTTTGCGGTGTGTAAATAAGAACAAATTAATATTAAAGTCTGATGTGTATGAAAAGTGTACCATTATATTGATTACAGTATGAAGATATACGCAGTGAACAAAGCTACAATTTCTGATGAGCACAGAAAATCTAATAATAAATATACAAAGAGAAAAAGCTCATTACTCATTGACAGCAATCACTACTCTGATGCTGTTATCATTATTATTTACTAACTAACTCAATAATGAGTGTTTGTTCTTACAGAATTGTGCATAAAACCTTCCTGTTTACGTATGTCAAATGATAAACCTGGTTTCTAAGCTCTCTTTGTGGTGAAAAGACATCCTCAAATAGTGAAATTGTTGATTATCCATTTCCATGCATAGGCCAGTGTTGTGATGTAAGGCCCTCAAACAGTTCTCTCACTCACTCTCCCCTCTTTCTTCCCCAGTCCCAGGGGGATGGGGAGGAGAATCAAAAGAATGCAACTCCCACAGGTTAAGAACAATTTAGTAACTAAAGTATAACACAAATCACTACTGCTACCACCAGTAATAATACAAGAGAAATACAAGGAAAGAGAATACAACAAATCTTCACCTGATATCAAGCCCAACCACACAGCGCACACCCCACCCTTCCAGGTCTCTGCTCTCCATTTCTATATCCTGGTCATGATGTGCTGTGGTATGGAATACCACTTTGGTCAGTTTGGGTCAGGTATCCTGTCTCTGCTTCCTCCCAGCCTTCTCCCAGCTTCCCCTGCTCCCTGGCAGAGCATGAAACTCAGAAAGTCCTCTGCTAGCCTAAACATTCTAAGCCATAACTATAAACACTGGTGATATCAGCACTGTTCCCAAGCCGAAAATCAAAACCACAGTGCTGCACCAGCTACTACAAAAAAGAGAAAAATGACTGCTGCCGCTGAACCCATGACAGACGGTCAGTTTGTCTCTAACCAAGCAAACCTGTAATTTATATCAAGGAGAATTTTGCTCCAATAAGGACTAGGAAAATATTTTGGCTCAAATTTTGGAACATTACTGTTTTTCCGCTTATTCCAATTCTTTCATATCCCTTCCATTCCCTCTTGAAGCCTTGCTTGAAAAACATCTTGACTAGGCTTTAAAGACAAAATGTTGTTCGTGATCAATAAACTGCTTTCTTTTTGCAGAGATAGATTAAGCCTTGATATAAACAGGAGAAATTCCATTAAGCTTCTGAAGTTGTCCAGTTCAAAGCATTGTGCCCACAGGGTAAAAATTAAAAAACAAACAGGCAAAAAAAAAAAAAAAAAACTAAAATGAGAGACTTGGAAAACTTCTGTTAAATAATCAGTTTAATCTTCCCATCCAGCCAGGATTGTTTCCAGCAGTACACTGAGATGTCTTAGGCAATGTGACTTCGTGTGTGGGGAACTTCGTTTATTCATAAAACATCTGAAACATGTCCAAGTGAGCATGTTAAAATTTAGGTTTGTTAATTTGTAGTGATATTTGGAAATGGAGGTGATCCCAATGGAGGGAGTGGGAGAGAGAAGGGAAGTAAAAAACCCCATATAAATCAAGAAGTTCACAGATTGAGATGAGTTGTATTAGCTTAACTACAGATGCAAACTAGCTACCAGGCTACATAGTCCGTGAAAGGCAAGTGTCTCTAATAAAATATTTTTTTTTTCCACTGTGCTCATCATCTGGCTCTCTTCCCATTGTTCCTTAAAACTCTTTCATATTATACTAACTCTAATAACTAGCATAGTATTGTGCTAACTCTCTTCTTGAGGTAAAGTGTATTTTGGTGAACACCAAACTACAAGATGTAGGGACCTTGATGAGAAGCCAAAAAGATTATCTGAATCTGAAAAACTTACTTTAAGTTGCGAGGCAGGTTACAAAAATCAAGTCATGGAACAGAAGCAATATGTTAGAAAGTAGAGTCAGCCGAGACTTTCATGTATTTTGAGAGCTCCCTTCAAAAATGACGTGAAAATCAAAGCAAAATATCTTTGGTATGATTAATATACATGGTATTCTAAGACTTGTAATCTTTCTTCAGTATTTGTATTAAAAATACCCTATTACTGTTGCACAGCTTTCTAACAAAGGGCTGACTTTAACCAGCACTCTAGAATGAAGGAAATTCTTTGAGGAGAGTTGGTATTGAGGTCAGTGGGATCTAGGAGGAGCAGACCACATACACTTTGGCAGCCAAATCAGGGCCATCAGATCCCTGGCCAGCACTATTTGCAGTTGTTATGAAGCACAAAGTCCTACGAAATCAAGTCCCGGCAAACTGGAATGAGGTGGTGCGGGTAAAAGACCATTTAGGGAAGTGGTGGAAAGGTAAGAGAAGAAAGGAGGTTTTTCCACTGGGTTCCTCAAATCCTCCAACATCCTAGACTTCCACTTTTATTTCACAGTCTTAGAGGAAGAGTTAAAAAATCCTTCTCATGCAACCCACTCTTCCTTTGTCATAGCATAGAATGTTGTTGCTCCCAGCAACAAGGTCAAAACAACACTGTTCTTTATCTGTGAGCAGCAGAATCAGTTTTGCCTGCTGAACTCTAACAAAACAAAATTTCATTATTCAGTATTACACTTGCTACTTTCATGAAACATGAGTTAAGATATTTCTGAGTTTACTCACACTTTCCTCAATGACCTTTCTCTTATTCTACTGCTTTGGCACCACATGGTTATTCTGGGTAAGAAATGACAAAAAGTGATTGCATGTTATACTGAACATATACATAGAAGTAATGGAGTATTTGACAGATGGCATTTTTAGATGATAACTTGTATAGAAAAATAGCTGTTCATTGTGACTTTTAGTATTTCCAGTCTATTTAATCATAGAATCATAGAATGGTTATGGTTGGACATCTGGTTCCAACCCCCCTGCCATGGGCAGGAACACCTTCTATAAGCTTCTTTTGTCCTTCTGAATTTTCTCAGCAGCTCCTTATCCCTTTGACTCTAACCCACAAACTGTCAGTTGGCTCATCCCCAGGTAGAGTTCCATACTCTCTAGCCTGTCATTGACATAAATAGCTACACCCCTGCCAGTCTGCCCAGCCTGTCTTTCCTAAAGAGCCTATAACCATGGCACGGGGGTTGGAACTAGATTATCTTAAGGTGCTTTCCAACCCTAATTATTCTATGATTCTAGCTCTCCTGTTGTAGGAGCCACCCCACCATGTTTCTGTGATTCCAGTGATTTATCCCTGTAGACATGCACACATCGCTAATTCCACTCTTTTATTCCCCATACTATGGGCTTTTGTATAGGGGCATCTGAGATGTACTCTGAAAAAAGCTGACTGTATGGCTGGAGTGGCTGAAGTAGCTCTGCATCACTGAGCATTTATTACAGGTGCTGGCAACTGACTGGTACTTTTGGGATGGATTGTTGTCCCCCTCCCCCAACAAATGTAGTTTGAAGCTGTCTTGACCAGTCTGGCAAGTCTCCTACCAAAACCTCTCTCCCATTTCTGTCAGACCAGACCACTCAACCTCCAGTAGACCTGGCCTCCCAAATCGAGTCCCATGTTCTAAATAACCAAACCCCTGACTATGGCATGACCTTCCTAACCATTTATTAACCTGCCAAATCCACATGGTCTTTTCAAGATCCTCCCCTTTTACCTGGAGGATCACTGAAACACTGAGCCTGAGAGCCCCTAACCACCTTTCCCAAGACTCTGTAGTCCTTCTTAATGATTCTTTTCTGAGATCTGTTAGACTCTTGACAATCTCCTGCAGCTCAGTCACCTGCTGCAGGAGAACCTCCATCAGGGCGCATCATGTACAGCCTTATCCACTGTTCACCCTTGCTTCAGGAGATATGTACTTTCTACAGTCATGTCTGCACTGCAGCCCCTTATTTTATCCACTCCATCTGGGTGGCTCTGACTGTTCAGGAACGAGGGTCCTGGATGCTTCAATTTCTCCACACTCCAGTGCTAAAGGTGTCTTCTCTGGAGCTACTCACCTTGTCAAAATTAATAGCACTGCAATGTTCATTGTGGATCTAAGTACATTCCTAGGGAAATTCCCACAGATCTTTAGAATAAGCTTGCGTTACTCATAGCACCTGCAAGATATGGCTGAGAGATGTTAGAACACCTGCCAGTGAGTGTAGGGACAATTTGAACTTACTTGATGAGGCACTGTGAGGTCTAAGTCAGTATTACGAATAAGACATCTCTGAGATTAAGACCACAGTGCATGAAGGAATTGCAAAAGATTGGGCCTTAAGACAGGACAGGCTCTGAGGGTAGCAATGCTGATACAGGTATTTAAGAGGAGCAATGCTGATACAGGTATTTAAGAGGAGCAGTTCTACTCTATTTATCAACATCTTGCTTTGATTAAAAAAGGGTTTCTCACTCTGGCTGAAGAGTGCTGTTGGAGTCCTTGAGAGCTCAGTTAAAAAAGACTTGCTCTTACAGGAGCGACACTCATGAGTTCAACAATATATTCATTAATCAAAAGCAAAGAACTGCAGATAACAAACTAGATCTGAGCAAGAAGCCCTCAGTAAAATCATATTAATAAATGACAAAGCAGTCTGAATTTTGATACCAATCTTTCACACACTGTAATTGAGACTCAGATTTGGTAGCCAATATATTCATGAACCTCCACCAAGGCAAGTCAGAGCTTGCATGATCTTTTGTGCAGACTTCTGTAATACGCATTTACTGAAGACATGCACATTCTTCTGTTGCCCATCAAAACAAGAACTCAAAAAATGAGCAACACCACTAAAGATGTACAACTCTGAAGTGGTTTCAGTAGACTAGACTACTATGTCATGCTGGAAAGAGTTCCCTCTCAGCACCATTGCAAGTAAGCATGGAGATGTATGCCTGATGCTTATAGCTGGGACCAGTCTAATGTAACTGCACATTACTTCCTGAAGCAGTGCCTGAGCTCTTCTGGAAGATGGCTCTGTGGCTCTTCCCTTCAGTCCACCTTACAAAGGAAGAGCTTACTTCAAGAGCAAAAAATTGCTTTCTCTTTCCATTGTGAAATCAAACATTTCTCCCACACTTACTCATACGTGAATGAAACATCAGTTAAACAGTGCCGGAGACTGAAATCACACAGCTATAGCTGTTAAAATGTCACTGCAAATGTGCACAAGATTATCCTTGTCCTCAGGTGCTTTCTCCAAAGTGCTACAGGCTGAGGACTCAGTAATGGTATCTTGTCCCTTGCAGAAGCTTCAGAGTCAGTCTTGCAAACAGGTGTCTAAGGCAATGCACATACCTGAAGCTGTCACTGCAGGTATCCTGTTTCATAATATTGTAAGTGAATAAGGCAAGTGATTAGGGCAGAGCTTTTTATTTCTTTTAGTTAAAATGGAGTTTATTCTGGTCCAGAAAAGACTGGACATCCTTCACATAAAAATACCGTCTAAGATACTTTCTTGGACATTTAAGTCTCCATGGAAATAAAGGGGTTTCAGCTGTGAATTTCCAGTATAGTCCTGATTTTCTGTTTATTTTTGATTACCCCAAGTAAGCCACATCACTGCAGAAAATATCTGAATGGTTCATAATTGTAGAAAAAAGAATACAAAAGCAAACTTTTCCCCACTAATTTCCATATATGTTTTTTTCAGTCACGTGTAGAAGGAAGAAACAGTCCTCTTTCACTAGCTGATGTAGAAAGTTATTCAATGCATTGACTCCAGTCTTCCTGAAGTTCTTGATAAATGCTACTCCATTGCATACTATAGGCTGTTGTAACTTACTGTTGAGTACTAACTCATTTTTTTTTTCAGACATTTTCATTTTGCTTGTGTTTTATTTACTACTTTTCTAGTCACCTTCTAGAGTTACTCAGGGCAATGAACTTTCTAGCAGTTTTTGTAGCAGAATATTTTAATTAAGTATTGGGAATGTTTCTAGAAAGTAAATAAGCCTTGTAAATGTGAGAATTTAAACCAGAAAGCTGAATCTTACTGAAGACTTACATTTGTCTAGTCAGGAGACAAAACAATTCATCTAAAGTTTGTAATCAAAATTTCCCTAAACCCAGCTCTTGTCTTTTACTATGGAATATTTTGCAACAAACTATCCAAGACCAATAACTCTGCAGAAAGTACTTAGTTGGAAAATGTGAATTATGAGTAAATTAGAGAAAATCACTATCTGCTGGTGTGCAATTTGCTAGAATAAAAAAGGGAGATGAAATGTATTGAATATGTTACTTGTTATGAATTATTTGCCAATTACAAATTGATACCCTGCTCTTCTCATGGATCTGAGCCATATAGCATTTCTCCTATTCCTGTACAGTTTATTAATACTCATTTTTTTCCCAGTTTCTCCTTACTTGCAAATCTTTTTTTTCCCAATGAAACAACATCTGCAGCTAGCTTATAAATATTTATCACTTGAGAACAGTCATGACGCAAAGACATCTAAAGAGTGAGATTGTGGGACAATATTTGATTGTGGGTCACTGATGCTGCAAAATTTGGGAACACTAAATCTGAAGTACAAACTTAGAAGATCCTGTATTAGAAGGCATACAGTTGCTCACCAAAATATTAAAGCTTCTCAGACCTACCAGTCTCCTGAAAAGATAAGTTCCTGTTTATGATTAGGAACGCTTTTTTAATACACCTTTCTCTTGTCTGTAAGCAATGTGATAGGCTACTGTGGCATGTAAAGATAACTGTATCCTTCTTTACAATTCCTGTTTTCTCTGTAGGGAAAAAATACTTGCATAGGCTAGAGAGCCAATATGTTTAGAAACAAATCAATGCTATAGGTTTGTTCTGGTCACAAAAACACTACAAAGTGGGACAGTGGTCCTCTACCAAATATATCCTTCAGCATTTAAAGATTAAGTTTGAGTCTTTTAAATTCCTTTTAAAAATGAAAGGATATCATAGTTAATTTGACCAGTCATTGAAAAATTTACTTACAGCTTGAAGCTGAAAGGTGTTTTTTTGCTCACTGCAAAGAAAGAATGACAACAAATATATACTTGGAAAAAAAAAAAAACAAAAAACAAAAAAATAAAAAGGTTAGCAGCATCTAGATTTTTCTAACCACATGGCCTTCCCTTGCAGAGCCATTGCATCAGAGTTATGGCTGGGTAGGTTGTTTTCCGATTCTCCTGATCGGCCCCTTCTGAGGAAATTGGATCCTTTCTACTAAGAATTTACAATGCTCTGCCCAGATTAAGGCTCCTTCTCTTACTGAACTTAGTCACCTTTTATAAAAAGGATTTAATCCCTGTTCAGAAGATCAATACAAAGTGTATGGGCTGCTGGTCCTGGGCTCAGAAGTGGAGCTAATTAAAATATGAAAGTGGAATTTTCCAAAATACCAGATTCAAGCTTAAAAATGTTATAGACAGAGATCTTGGAACTGCAGTGTGAGAAGGTCAATGATGCAGAGTGTCAATTCAGGTACAGCAGTGGGTAAAGTCTGCAGGTCTGAAAGGCCCTAGAGGATGCTGAAGCACAGGTTTCCATGGTAGTTGCATGCTGAGATTAAACAGTTATCATATTAGTAAAAAAAAAAAAAACTTTGTCCTTTTTACTCTAGTTTTCTGTGTGTAGGTGTTAATGCAATGCATATGTTGGATTCAGCCTGTGAAACAAAGATGTTTGAAACAGTTGCACTGACAACAGTTTTGAACCATGTGGACATTCTTCCCATTGCTATTGCATTCTCAGTGCTTAGTTGCTCTGTTCCTGTAAAGTCACTAAACAGTCTCACTGCAATCAGGGAGAAAGATAAAAATGCTAAATGCCTATTTCATCTGTTGTATACCTCTCAGATAAAAATCATTCCATGAGCAATTGTTTCCAGGGATAAGGATGTATGCGTGAATCATTTCTCACAGTAATGACAAAACGCTGTCCCTAGTGAGCTATCTAACCCCTACATGTTCACATGCTTACTATATAAAATGTCTTTTAATGGGGAATTTAGGGTACAAGCAATACAATTCCTCAGACTGGAACTTGCTCAGGACTTCTTGCAAGAACACGATGGAATCTGTAATTGTCACATTTGTCAGGATGTCAGCTGTACATGACAGCATCTCTTCAACAGGTAGTAGTTTTATTAGTGGCCACATTTATTACTCATTTATTAGTGATTCAGAAGGGGAAAAGGCTGCTAAATTAATAGCTTTAATTACTTCATGCTACAGCCTGCATTTGCCTTAGAAACTCCCCAATCAAATATATTGACCCAATTCTCACTAGGTGTAACTTCTCCAGACACAGGCAAATAGCTCAGAACTATGGTTGTGATTTGACCTGTATTTGTCAGAACAGTGTCTCAGTGCACCAGGGCTAGAAAGGAAATGAATGAGTTCATGTCATGGAAATTAGGTGCACTGCATTGGAAGTCTAGAATAAATTAAAAAAATACTGCACAACTATCAAATTAATGGATTCACACCTTGTGATCTGAGGAATCTGATGTTCTCAGCCAAATTAGTGAATGAATACAGTGTTACTGACTGCTGGAACATATCAGTTAGCATTTGTAGATAAATTTTGACTTACCTGCCTATCTTAAAGTTGTTTCTCCTCACCATGCTGGATGGGTGATGACTTATTGTAATTAATGACCTTTATCATAAATGAGGAAATTGGTGCTATTAATAACAGCTAACAAAATTAATCTGTGTTGTCCTACAGTCCTGTTTCCATTGTAAATTTTGTTTCTCTGTTAAATCTGTAAATCTGATCATTCCATTGTTGCTTAAAGATACAAGGGTAGCTCTTCCCTGGTATGGTGCAGAGAAATTAACTGTAAATTGAAAAACAGACCTTAACTTTCTTACTTGCAGTGGTAGAAGTGACAGGTGAGTCACCACTGCCCACATCACTCTGTTTTACCGCATAGATTTTAAATTGTAACTGTAATTTCTGGTCTAGTCTTAAAACACAATTTACAACAAAATATCGCAAGATTGTTAGTCAAAAAAACCCATTTCTAATCTGTGAAGAGAAAGGCAGAGAGAGATCTTCTGGCAAAACAAAAGCATTTACAATGTCTAGAACTACTTAAACTTACGTAGGGAATGAAGCAGCATACAGGAAATGTGCTGAATCACTCACTGTCCCTTAATATGCCAATATACAAAAGGTCTTTGCCCAGACTTTGCGGTGTCTTCATTTTACAGGCTAGCAATTAGCTGAAAGGAAAACTGTAAAGCATGTCTTTCCCATTCCACCTTTGTACATTACTGCATATTCAGGCTGATAGAAAGAACATGACTCAGAATAATTCATTAGGATTTTAAGGGTTATATAGAACAGTCATACTGTTAACAAGTGAGCAAATCAATGCAAGGAGAAATGCTAAGCAGTGTGGGTGGGGGGAGTTATATATGGTGATTTACTAGAAAGTTCTAATACATGGTTTTTAAAATCCCACCTCCAACAAACGCTGACATTACACTACTTCACTGTAAATACATGTTAATTTTTTTCTTCAATCAACCCATAAAAATAACAACTACGCGCCACTGATTTGCCATTAGCAATGGTGTCTTTCCTTAGCATGGTGTCAGTCCACCTTTCTGTCTCCATGTTATCTCCTCAACAACTGTGCTGGCTCCTGAATTTTGCTCAGAGTGCAGGAAAAATGAAAGTGGAGCAGTACATGGAAGAACACCATTGACTGTTATTCACTCCAGCTTCCACAACTGTACTTGTATGAATAAATGCTGTGCACCTAATAAACTGTAAATTGTTTGTGGTGGTAAATGAGGAAAGCTGGAATTCAGCTAAACTGGGATTCACATTCCTGAATTAATTTTTTGGGTGGTGGGATGAGGAGTACCAGGAAGTCTTATTCCAAGCCTCAACAGTAAGAGATCTTTACTGTTTATTTTATTAGGAATAGGTTCAGAATTACACCAAGTAGCTGTGATTTTAATACTTTATTAATAATGCTGGATATACCTCTCCCTACTGTGAGAAACGTGTAAAGTTCTGTGCATTTTGCTTTTACCTTTTAAGCTCTTTAATATCCACTTAAGTATTAAGCGGTAACTTCAACAAGTTCACCTTAATCAGTCATAAAGAAAGAGAAAATAAAAGAGCTCTTATTCCCAGAAGTAAGGAGGGTGGGAGCACACTCATAAGTGGAATTCATTTTAGTTCTGACACTTAGAAAACGGCAAGTTTAGCATAACACTTAGCAGAGGTTAATGCTAACTGTCATTGGAATGAGCTGATGAAGTCAGCTATACACTATAAACACTATAGTCAGTGTTTACAAATAAAAGTCCCTGGTAAAACACAAAGAAACCAAAGAACTTCTTAAGATGGTCACATTTAAACTTCTCAGTTGGGAAAAAAAGTAAGGCTAAGTTGGGAATATGGTGCTTGCTATTTTTCAGTATTGTCCAAGCTTCCCCCACTCCCCTTTCTGTTTTTATCACAAGTCCAAACAATAAATGCAACAGAATTTATCTCAATCTGCTTCATATGCTTTAAGCCAAACAGTATGCTCAAAAGATTAAATAAACTCGAACTTTTTTTATTGATATATTAATGGCATTCCATCCCTTAGTTAATTTATGTAGTAGACAGGTTTATAAGTGCTAAGTTAGCATCATGTTTTACAATAATAATTTTTATAAAATCTTACAGAAGTGGGCAGTAAATTTAAGTGCTTTTTAACAGCTGTCTTCAAAGGCCATCACCCCCTATCAGATATTCAATAAATTCTCTGTTGCAATGGTGAGTGCTTACATCATGCCAAAGACTATTTTAATTGTTCTGTTTGGATATTAAATGCCAGGTGAATATTTATTTTGTTTATTTTCATTACAGCTTTTAGCCTTGTTACTGAAGTTATTTAATTTACTAGCTAAACCTTAGATTATTAATAGCCACTAACTGTCTCAGCCTGTTCCTGTTTTTAGGAGAAATAAAGTCAAAGGAGCTGCTCAGTTACATAAACTGCAGCATCTATATCAGTACATGTAGAGTCAGAATATTAGGCGGTTACTCCTCATAACTTTATGATTTTTATGAGTAAAACATAAGGAGGACTTAATCATGTAAACTCATAGAGGATACTGCACTAAACATTTCCAATAGCTCATGATGCTCAATGAAAGCTCCGTGGTGCAGTGTTGCAGGACCCAACATTCTGCTTTCAGTCCTAGCCTGCAAGAAGGTTCCTGAATCCTGAAAGTATGGTGAGCAAGGACAGCAGTTAGATATTCCCGGTAATCTCACAGCTCATCAACCCTGAGCTTTCTGCCTAGGAGACAGCTCACGAACATAATTTAGGCAGGCTTCTACATTTACTAAACTTGTAAAGAAACATCAAATTAATACTTGGTTGTGGTTCTTAGCATAGTTGGCAACTTGTGGGTCTCCATGAGAAGAAATCCTTTTTTTCCTTCTTGCACTTCCCTAAGTTAAGAACAACTGCATGTCTTCTCTTGGGAGTATGTTTGTCACAATTACATAAAAGATATGTACTACAGTATGTGCCTTTTCTTCCTCATTTTAGCCTCCTTCTCTACTGCAAAGTAATAGATCTGACTGCTTAGTGTGCTAAATGAGTCATATTTCAGCAACACCCCAGGCTGTGTGTCTGAACAGCAGGTTTTTCCTCTGTTGTTCTATTGAAATTAAGTGCAGTGGTGTGCTTTGTTCAAAGTATTTTTTGTCTGGTTTTGCCTGTCTTTGTTTTCATCACTCCATACTAGAACTGCTGGCCATGAAACCTAAATAAGGACATTACCACCTCAGTGAGATTCTGTGAACCACAGCACAGCAACTAATTATGCTTTCTCAGTCAGAACCAGTGTTACTCAAAGACCCCTTTAAACTGATGTTCTTTTTCTTTCTGTTTGGCAGAAAAGGTTTCCCCTCACCTGGAAATACTCAGTGACAACAGAAATAATGCTTGCCTACCCTAGCCATCAAAAGCATTAAGATGTAAAGGGACTGCTTCCATACACAGAACAAGGCTCCCAGGTGCCAAATATAGTTATGGGTAATTCCTGTGATGCTAGGGATGAACTTGTCCCTTTGACTTCCATCTTATAACTTTCACTCAAGGATAGAAAACACAAGTGGGGGCGTATTAAATACTGTATTTCTATAAAAGGCCTGGTCCAAAGACCAGTGGAGTCAGTTGGAATCTTTCCAACAATTTCTGTATGCTTTGAATCAGACTATAAATGCTTTCAGCCAGGAATATCACTCAGAACTGGATCCCACAGATGATCCAAGGTCATTGAGACAACTTGCTTCTGTGAAGACTAATGTGAGGGGCTAGAATGCTTTGATATACTTGTTACTAACTTTTACACTGCACAGACAAACATTTTGCCTTAGGAATGGCATGAGAAAGATATGACCCTGGAGAATAAAGATTTAGAGATCAGAATTCAGCCCACTTTTGTTTTCCTATCATGGGTTACTGTATGGTTCTGGCTGTGCAAACTCCAGACCTTGGTGTGTAGCACTCACTGAGAATGTCTCCCTGTCCATTCTCCTTAGTCAGTCAGGAGGGGTTTTATAGCCTTAGAACTTACTTATCAGTCCTGAGTGTGTACTTGGGCTATACACTGCAATGCAATTTACTCTCAGTTACTGTATTTCTATCTGAGAAACACAGCAATGAATGAACATGAAACTGTCTATTAGGTGGGATCAAAAGCACTGTGCATCATCAGGAAATAAGGTAAGAATGAAATGAAAACATTTCTTAGGGGCAGACAAAATGGCTTACAGAGGTTTCACACACTAATCCAGTCAACCAGCACTGTGACTACTAGAACCTTCATAGTGTAGTTTGGCAGGTCCAAGTAGCAAGAATACTAACATATATTATTGTTTAGGTTACATAAACTGATATAGCTCAGGAATAATTCTTAATCCATCTGATTTTGAATAAAATATCATAAAGCGTAACTTAAGTTCTGCTGGGAAAATGCCTTCTCTGATACCCATAAAATCTCCCACACTAATGTTCCTGTATATTTTTAAGGCAAATAGAAGCAAAACAATCCATTAGTATTCAAAGAGGGAAATGTAATTAGAAATAAAAATGTAAGATAACCACATCCACCATCCCAAAAAGATATTTACATTAAAGAATAAAATGAAAGTGTTTGCTCTTAGAACTTTATTTACTGGGTAATTTCTAATGGACAGGCCTCTTTTTTTCTAGTTTCACATAGCTGTCCCAAACCAAGTAAGGGCTATATTTATCTTCAGTTCTGAATTTCTGAGCTTGTGCTGTCGCTCAGCAGCTCTTCTTGGATAAAATACATCATCATTTACTCTATTAGAAAATAAATGTATGGATGTATTATGGAATTTGCATTCCATTACCTTGGTTTGCATGCCATAAAACATTTATTACACCCTTGGGCTACAGTCTTAATAATGACTGGGTGAAATGCACTAATGTGGTCTTGGCCTTGCAATAGAACAAAAGATTAATGCTCTTTGATGTCACCCAGCTAATAGTTTTGTTCGCTAGTTTGTCCCTTCAAAAGACGTTACAGTCACACAGACAATCCCTGCAAGACTAAAGTGAACAAAAAATGTTTTAACCAAACCACAGGCTGAAGCCTAGTTAACCAAATAAGCATTACATTAGATTTTCATCTCTAAAATAAAGGTATGCAAGTTCCCTTCAGCAAAGGAAGAAATATCTTCCATGTTTTATTTCACCCTCTCATTTTCTGATTATACCCTGCTGACACCAAATTTAAAAAAAGCCATCAATATTTTCTTATATTTTATGGCAGATACAAAATAACATTTTAGTTAAGCTCCTGGAAGGCATATATCAATACGGTCTACAATCCCAAGCCTCTCAGGCCCTTCTCATGTAATAAATTTCACTTGCCTCTGATAAAACTATTGAATTTTTGTCTACTTACTCTCCTTTAGGGAAAGGAAGAAGCTGTCTCTTTAACCTTAAGAGACAACTTTGAGATGTTTTCCAACTTGTTTTACAAAATGAATAGCTAATATTCATGTAGCTTATAAAAAAAACCCAACTATTGCAATTAAGCCACTGTCATGCCTGCAAAAGTTGCAACTTTGTCATATTTCATGAATTGAGCAGTAGATCATTATTTGGATTACAGACATCAGAGGAAAAACTGTAAGGAGTATCCTTGTGATGTAGGAGGCAGGCATCTCCATGAGTTTGTGTCTCAGTAGTAGAGGGGTGTCTGTGCTGCTGGATGTGCCAACTTTCTAATGATCCCAAATTGAGAAAGAGGGCCAGGTTCACCATATGATGTAAATCAGTATTGCTATTTTGAAAGCAGTGGAGTGACAGTGACTTACACCAGCTGAGTATTTTGACAAGACTGTATTATTTGTCACACTGTGCTGTGTTCCAGTCTGGACACATGGCACTATGCCCATTTGAATTTTCCAAGTAGTTTCAACAGAGGCTTTTCCTGTTGCAGCAATTTAATTTTTTTCCCAAAAAGTTTGCAATGTCCTTTCTAATTGAAAGCCAGGCACTGGCAATTCCAACTAGAAGTGGCTGTGCTACTGGAAAGGGGGAAGCCTGTATCTTTGAAGCAAAGCTGTTTGTAGCTATGTAATGTAAAGCACTAGATATATAAGTATGGACTAGATCAAAATCCTTTCAAAGCTCTAGTGGATTGACTGACAGGCTATGCAAAAGCATGCTCATATAGCATTAAAAAAATAAAGCTTTCAAAGCCACTAAAGTAGTGGTCATAAAGCAGTCCTTTGCAAGCAGTTGTGATTAACATAGCAGATGAGCCAAATGAACATCTTTTCTTCTTTTTTCTTTCATATTGCAAGAGACAGCAGAGTCTGTTTCAAAAGCCTCAGTGCACAGAGAATATGGCAATACAGAGAGGAAACTAAGACCATGATATCTTTTGATACATACATTATATAAATGAGTGAGAATTTGAAGTTTGCTGAATGGCAGATAGAAAATGTCTTTTTATAAGTGTAGCCCCACAAATAATAGTGTGCCTAACATTGCTTCTGCAAATGAGAGGACAAGGAAATATTCCAAATTATGTTACTTTTTCAAAATTTATTTTGAAGTGAACACTTAAAATTTCTCCAACTACATGGCAGGTGTTATGTTGCTGTTTGTATATATCATGTATCAGACATATGATGTATGAAACATCACATGTTAATAGGGATAGGTATCAGTAAATTTGTTTAGATCAGCAGTTTTAAAGGAAAGTCTTTGCAAACCTCCAAAAGTTTCTGTAGAACTTTAAGCATTATGTGTGCATAAGACATTTCTGGTGTAAACATACGTGTTTTGCATTACAAAGGTTCAGTCTTTGCTTCAAACCCTAAAGCCTGAAGTAAAATGTAATAGAACCAGCCATGTAGATTTGGGGACACAATAGGGGGAATAATCTAATGTTTGATTAAACAGCAGAGGCTTAACTACTTAAGTAACAGGGCCTTTTAGTTGGCTGTGTAGAATTGCCTTTCTTCCTCCTTTTCAAAATACCAGATTGCCTGTAATGATCACAAGGCAATTGGACTGCAGACCTAAAAAAAACCTCTACCAACACTGGTGCATGGGTCTGTGAAGTACCATGGGACATTTATTTCAAAACTAATTTCAAGTGAATTGCAAGTTCAATTCAACCTCTGCCTAGTTGGATTTGTGATTTAAGTCTCTTGTCTAAGTCCTAGTTAAACCTGCCCCTCCTCAGCCTGAGTTCTGGTCAATTCAGGATCTGATGTCTTTGTGTTTGGAAGCTGCTGAACTGTCTCTGCCTGACAGACATAACTGTTATAAGGGACAATAAAGATATTCCACTTTTAGGAATAAAGTGGGCTGATCTCTTCTCATTTCTCCTCCCATATGAGCCATATGTCTCTCTTGGCAACTGTACTTGTGCTAGCTTCTGTCTGTGTTTCTATTTTTCCCTTAGGGAGACTGGTGGGTCAGAAATTCTGATGGTATATAGCTATACTAGCAATACCTAATTGTAAAGCCCAAACCAGAGAAGCCAGGCCTGTTCTGCTCCTCTCCACAAACCCTTCCCAGCATGGCAGCTGAATCTGACAGTTGGTTCTATGAGTTTGCATATTGTGCTGTGATGCTACAGCTCAGATCCACAGAACATCTGTCCCATCAGAAGTCTATCATTGCTTTTCTCCCAGACCTTGGTAGGCTACACACATAACCACTGTCAACCTTGATTCCACTCTATCCTTCCACAGAAACCTTCCACAAACTATGAAATGTAATTGTAAGACCAAGTTTAACCACTGACTACTACTAAACCAGTCTTGAATCAGAAAATGCCACAGCAGAATACAGAAGGTTAGTTGGGAGCTCCTCCCTCCTTAGGACTTCTGTGTACTTTTCTAGAGGTGCTGTTGCTAGGAGTTGTCTCTCTAAATCAACTACTTTTCAGGAAACAGTGCATCTATAATATCTTCTCTCTTTCCCCCCAGCAACCCAAAACTGTAGGTTATGGTTAGTCCTTACCACAATCATGTGTTATTTCCATCAGACTCTTGATACTCAACAACACATTTGTTTACCTCTTAGGATTTTACATTCTCTGTACTGCACAAACTACCAAAACTATCACTGAATTATCTTTTTCATCTTTCACATTTGTTTTCTTACTTTATGCCCACAGAGCTCAGGCACAGCCAAAAAAGAAAAAAAAAGTAGAACTGTCTGAGGTTGCTGGAGATGTTGTCCATGTAGAGATATCTACAGCTTTGATCTCCCACAGCACTGGGCTTTTTACAAAAGGCTCTACAAAGAGAAGCTCCAGTCAATACCAAGTACATTTGAATTGTCTAGTGTTTTATGTTGATCACTTGAAGCTTAAGGAATAACACAGCTGGTGACTCCCCCTAAAGTCATAAAGTGCTTGTTCAGCATCTTATAAAAATTATTTGGCAGAAGAAAGATAAGCTCCAACTCTTAACAGTGGAGTTCAGTGGTTTTAGCCATAACTGATTTTTTTCTTGTGTTTTGACTAGTGGAAGAGATAAGGTAAAAATCCTACCACACATCGGATTCATTGACTATACTGCCCTGGGCACAGAAGCCAACTTGTGCTCTGAATAGGGCAGTCATTTTATTGAATAAATAGAATGCTTCATGGTGTACATGTCAAAGGAATCAAAGCTGTGTGGCTAGTTTGTTTCTCATTACCTAAATCTTGATTGACAGATGTCGAACTACTAAAAGAGGACTTAATTGTTCAACATTTAAAACAGGCAATACTTACAACATAGCTGCTAGTTTCCTTCAAGGGTATTTAGATTATTAGCTCAATGCACATACTTCTAGCATTTAAATTATGAAGTGGTTGCCAAAGAATGCCTATTCTCCCCTTTCTTTATTAGTCTTAGAAAAAATTTTATTGAAGAGTTTCACAGACAGCTGCTAACAGGGGCATGAGACCCAACATTAGGCTCAGTTTCTAGGGTATGAACTGAAGGAATAAGTTCCTCTACCCCTGTGAATCTAGCTTGTTGGCTGCCCCTTTATACTCTTGTTTCTCCACAATTCAGTCTCCTCTGTCTTTCACATGCTGAGCCCACTGCAGAAAACATTGCTTAGTGCCTGCACCCTGGTCAGAAGCATGCATCAGCACTGCACAGCCTCTGTGGCTCTTCTGGCACAAATGGCACGAAGGGAATGTGGGATGTGGGTTATACTTTTCACAATGAGTAGAAGCCAAACTGAGTGGCTGTTCTTGAAGCATGCATTTCCTGGTTAATTGAGTATCTCAAGGGGAAAAAAACAGCATGCCCCCTGCAATTGTAGGGTCTAATATGATGTTCAAGGATGGCATAATAAAGCTTTCAAAATGAGATTCTTACTTATGTCCCTCATATAGAGCCTACTGCTATTTATTAATCACCTTTGAAGTGCCTGGTCTTAAAATCTACTCTCTTCTGCTTTCCCACCTGTGTGGTGTCACCAAAATGTAAGATTTAAAATCTCTTCCTTCAGCCTTAACAACTGCAATGATTATGGTAAGTAATGGTTTAAAAAAGTCTTATGTCATGAAAAAATCATTTTACTTCACTTATATACTGCCATTATTAGTATCTGAAGTGTTATGTATTCATTGTGCTATCGATAAGTGCTCTTCCTGCAACGTAATATGATGCCTTCCAGGTCACCAACATAAATCAGTTATTCAAATTTTAAAAATCACATTCCTATTACAGGATTTATTGTATCCTAGAATGAGGACTTGCTTTGCATGAGAAAATGTCTGTCCAACATTCATTCATAGCTTGAAAACAGGAAATTCTAACAGAAGAATGGTTTACTAAACTTCTGCTTAGGTTATCCCAAGCTCTTATGGCATAGCTCAATCTAAGAATAGTAACCTATTACCTGTTTATTGCCAGTAATGATCATCTTTGAGCACTAAACTTGCTTTTCAGTGCAAGTGCTGAGTTGGCTGCAGCCCAATACATTAATAGTAGTGTCAGTGGAAAAAAAGAATCTGTTCATGGAGTGCCTGTGTTTGACATGGCCTTTGGTTTAGTAGCCATTGAGTTCAAGTTGCTCCTGAATGTTGAAAAAGTTGGAAAGGCATAAGTAAACTCATTTGCTATATGGCTGTCTTCTACTAAGTAGTTCCTGAATACTGGAATGACTGCTGGCGGGTAAGTGTGCATCTTGCTTGCAGACATGTAGATAACCCAGATTTCCATATGGTAGGTAACTTTCAGTGTACTTTGCAGATCATAATATTAAAATTTAACAGGCATATTCTGAGAAAGTGGGAATGTTTTTTAGGAGAGGCAAATATAGCAAAGTTGTTGGGTGTTTTTTTACTTTCTTGCACCTAGAATTTGGAGATATCTGTCAGTTACTTTTTTCTACAGAAGGAAAGATAGTGATTGCCCAGTGTGGCTCAAAAAAAGGCAGTGGTTCATGGAC
Source organism: Forpus xanthops (assembly GCA_032466535.1). Taxonomy (NCBI): domain Eukaryota; kingdom Metazoa; phylum Chordata; class Aves; order Psittaciformes; family Psittacidae; genus Forpus; species Forpus xanthops. The sequence goes on from JASSUY010030076.1 coordinate 89,720, forward strand.
TGATTTTTCAGAATTTGCTGTAGAAGAATTAAGCATGTGTTACCTCTAGCAGGTCATCAGGACACATTCAAAAATCCATCTTCTGCAATGGGTAGCAGCAGTTACAGCTGCCTTGTAACAGTCTTGTCCTAAGCCTGACAGAAATCAGACTTGGAAATTGAGGAAGGGCTTTTGCTGCAAGGCACAAGTTCATGTAGTTAATTTGATTATTTCAGGAAGTCATATATACTTTGCTCATTTTGGACCAAAATGCATAATGCTTGTTTCTTTCAATTGCTTTCTGTACAATTAACTACAAGATGTTCTCGGCTTGCTGGAGTATCTGGTAGGAATGGTATGATTGATCTTTGCTGAGTCAATTCTTTTCCTTTCAATAAATCATAAAGAATGTTATGTGATGATTTTTTTAGGAGGCTCTTTGTTATGGGAAACTCTACAGAATAGTATTCTGTGCAACTCTTATTTGATATGCATGTGAGAACATTTGAGACCATAAGTGGACTTATTAATGTGCAGATGGCACTCAGCTGTTTCTCTTCCATACCACACCGGAAGGTTTAATCTCTTTGCTCTTGTAGAACCAGCTCACTTGAGAAGCTAAAAGGCAAGTTGGACCAGCCTCAATTCAGATAGAATGGAATCTGGACTTATGGGGGGATGTTCCTGAAGATGATTGCTGACAGGACAAATGTTCTCTCTCTTCTAAAGAAGTATGACTGCATTTTTATTTTCTCCTGGCAAAACCAGTATGTTCTTACGACTTTCTGTACCTTTTTTAGTTTTATAAACTTCCCCGCACAGGTCATTGAAAGAAAAACAGAACTCTGGTGCCTCAAACTGCAAGCTATCACCAGCTATGGGCTGGAATAAATATCATACCACTGGCTTCTCATTCTGTTCTATATTCTGTACAGAAGAGAGCATCTAGAGAAACCCAAAACTTGTCATAGTGGCCATGATTTTCCTAGTCTGCCCTAAAGGTCCATCACCTAAATGAAGTGAAATAATGGAATGTATGAGACCTTAGTAAGTCCCATCTGTATGGTAGTAAGAAAGGCTGAAAGCCACTGGAAGCATGACAAATCACTGTTAAATAAACCTCAGCCCTCAAACTGACTTTTACTTGGGATATCTAGTCAATTTGGAGCAAGTAAAACTTAGACTTAACCTTCAGCTATATATGAGCCAGTGAATGTCATTGTAGCCTGTGAAAAGCCAGTGATTCAGAAAAGCTGTTTTGCCCCTATGCTTTTATTGATGCAGCCAGACATAGAGCCAAAAGCAATGTTTACAGGTATTAAAAATCAAGAAAAGAATTAATAGTGTTCAAGGAAAAGCATGACAGAATATAAACCCCTTTTCCTACCTGGCACATTCCTCCATTGCAAATAATCAGTTGATGATATGTGCAATGAACAAAGAATCACTGCTTTAAACGCTGCAGCCTCCCACAGTTATTGCTTTCCTCACACTTCCTGACAGAACAAGGGAATAGAAAGCTTTCAATTTGATGTTGACATTATTTCCTTGAATGGTTTTGTTAAAGTGCTGAATATACAGTTTGTTTGCTAGCAACCTTTGAATTTACAAGTTGCCACTCCTGGAGATGTTACAGTTTGTCATGCATTTTCCTCTTGATTTCCTTTCTTTATCCTCCTGCCTTCAAACCTTTTTAAAGTCTTCCCGTTGCTGATACTTGCTCTGATGCTAACTGGTAGTAATAGAGTGCTGTGCAGCTGTGACACTGTAGCTTCTTTCTGGATAATGCTGACCGCAGACTTAGCAGCATGTGCCAGCTCAGCACATCTTGATAACTCATAATCCCTACTATAGGTTTTTATAGTTTGTCTGGTCTACTGTAAATCTCTAACTCACTGTCATCAACAGAGCTCTTGACCTGATTCATAGACACGAGGAATTAAGCTCCTGTCACACACTGGTAAAAGATGACACCATTTATGCTGTGATATGATACAAACAAAAATAGATGCTCTTGAATATAATGAATCATAGAGCAGCATCAAAGGTCATGTTATTATTTTGAATATTGTTAATTAAGCCAAGTAACTTAAAGGAAGGAAAAAAAAAAAAAAACCACAAGGAACCCACAAAAAAAGAACCTTGTGCCCTAGCCAGACACTGTACTTTTAAGTGTTTCTACTAACACTGCTGTAATTTTGGGCAATCTAGTCTAATAAGAAAATCATGTACATTTGTATTACTAAAAAGTTATAGTTCTGAATTCTTTTTTCCCCTCTGTCTTGCTGTGAATCATAGAATAGTTTGGATTGGAAAGGACCTTAAGATCATCTAGTTCTAACCCCCCTGCCGTGAGCAGGGAAGCCTCACACTAGACCATGTCAACCAAGGCCTGTGAATGTGTAAGCTGTGTTCTAGTGATAGACAGTCTTCAGTTCTATTCCACTTTACCAATGATCCACAGCTATGAATAGATTCTGCCCCTCTAAGGAAAAAAGAAGCTCAAAAATACTAAAAGAAAGAAAAAAAAAATCAATATTTTGCATTCTGATGCAGCAGAAATCAGGTTATGCTGCAAAAAAAAAGGAGCCTAGTCCAGTTTTGTCTAGTTTCTCATTAAAGATCAATTTGTCCAGTAACGAGGACCCTGGATAGGGTACTGAAATACCAGAATTTTATTCTGGATAAGACTCTGGCTTTTCATGGGACTTCTGTATTTTTTGTAGTTTTGATTTTTACTGTATCATTTGTAAGTCTTGCCCAGTCCTAATATAAGATCACAGGAGACTGCCTCTTGCCATGCGTGTTCACTGCAGCTGGCCTTGTGGAAGCTCTGATTGCAGGTAGAGGAGCAGGATGCTGTAATAAAGTTAATCATCAGGGGCTCTAAATAAGACAGAACCATCAAGTTGCTTTGAGTAAATCATATTTTAAAATGCATGACCTAATTTCATTCAATCATTCCAAACATTTTGCCTTTGTTACATGAACAAGTACAGACAATTTCAGCTGAGAAGGTGAAGTGTTTTATATAGATACAGGGTATAATAAGATGATGATCTTCATGGAAGGACTTTTGTATTTTTAGTTATCATATTTGCCAGGATGAAATCACTTCATATTTAGTAGATTCTTTGACTTCATAATGCAAACTAAACACTCTAGGTATACAATCATGATTCAATAGCAGAGGTCTTGCTTGACAGAGTACAGGTTTCTTTGAGAATTAAAGAGGTTCCTATATTGCATTTTTTGCAAATAGTGGTGAATCTATACCTGCTCCTCCAGCTGTATTTTCCTGAAAAAAATACGGCTGATAGGACTCACTTATCCCATGACAATTTTAATGCTCAGAAATGTATTATTATTATTATTTTAGGAAGTTTCTAATCCCCCTAATTCAGTCTTTTTCGCAATCAAATGCCGAAATTGTAAAAATCTGATGATTAAAAATAGATGAAATTGCAAAGTAATTGCAGAGAGACAGAATAATCAGATAGGAGACAACACAAAGACCACATTAGACCACTTCTTTATGCAACTGGCTTAACTCTGTCAGTAGTTCTCATTTGAACACCAGTTTAAGAAGCAAGTTAGCTATTTTTATTCATGTGCAAAGGAGCTAGCAGAGAAGGGAACAAGTACCTTGTGGTACTACCCAATATACTTGGCAAGTTTATTACAGTTCATAAGGACTGAATGGACACACACCAGCTTGCTGGAGGGCTTCTTCCCTTCTGGCTATGATAGAAGGGCACTGGCACTCAGAATAATGAGCGCTTGGCTTGCCATGTCTATTGTGCAGTCAGTCTAGAGTTTCAGTTTCTGCAGATGATTGACTCAGTTTCATTCATGTTAAGTTCACTTGAGAATATTTGTTTTGCACTTTGAATTGTAGAGGTATATCTTGTCATTAAAATAACTTTATTGAAAATTTGGCCCCATTTAACCTCATAGACATATTTTTCCTCTAGTGATGTCAAGATTAGATGATGTAGCGTTTTAATTTGTCATAGATATGGCCTGACAATATCTACAAAATTGAAACACTTAACAGCATAATTCAGCATTCTAAATTCAGTGACCTATCTGTACTGTGGTACATATGATCTATAGCACTTTTGCCTATATCTCTAAGGCATATTGGTACCAATTGATGGTGCTAAGGAGACACAGAAGGAAAGAGAGCACTTCTCTGGTATGTATCCTTTCTAGCCTTAGGATACAGCAAACCTTTGTGTGAACTCTCTAATATTCTGACTGCAGTGGTCAGAAAAGGAGAAGATCCAGCAGTTCCTCACCCCCAAGCCATGCTAAATTGGGTACAGGTTACTTATGCCAGGGCAGTCAGGGATAGAGTAACTGCTGCAAGGCTAGCATTGCCTGGAAGCTTGGGTGATCATAGGTACTATTTCATGTCTTGTTAACAAGATCCCTCCATTTGTTTGCCTCTAGCACTGAAAAATGTAGGATTTCTAACATGCCTTCACAGAGGGATAAATCTCAGTTTCTCTTGAAATTTATTGATAAGAACTTTGTCTCAACTTGGGTCTGCTGAGACCCTTGAAGGAATAACCAGCCAACCCATTGGACCAGGATGGGACAAAATGTAGATAATTTGTAGCCTGCTGTGTCCATAATCCTAAACCGTTTTAGCCACACAGAGACAAATGTTAGAATTGATAGTTACTAATCGCCCCAATAGAAAAGGGGTATGGACTACTTGTGAGCGTGGTGCATGTCAGTTGGCTAAGTGCTAAAGCTCTGTCATTACCTTAGCAATATCATTGCATGTCTTTTCACTAATTTGTTTCTATAATAAAGATAAATTATGCAGATTAAGGCAGGTAATATTCAGATCCAGCTCTCTTCTGTAGCAGGGAAGCTATCTACCAATGATAATTTCCAAATTCCAGTATGTTTTTCTGTGCTTTCTGATTTGATACTTCAGTGTGCTGTCACTTGAAATTAATTGCAACTAATTAAAAATGATCCAGTTAGGACAATTGGACAATAGTGCTCTGGAGATTGCTTTATTCCCAGAGGTTTTAGTGGCTTGCTGCTGCACTGGTTCAAGTCTTCAGAAGGGTGCTATACATCATAATGTCATTTTACATTGTTATTTCTCTGAAAGCAGCAATTTAAAAGAGTCTCCAGTGAACCTTGAGCAACTTTGCACTAAAAAGAAAAATGTTACTCTTCAAGATCTGTAAAATATGAAATATAGATTCAAAGCAATCACTTGACATGAATAGTAGCATTAAATTTGTGCTATTATTTGCATGTAATATATAATGTTGTAGTAAAGGGCTAACAAAGCATTTAGGCTGCTCTGGGGCTCATTGATTTTATGCACCTTTGTTCAAACTAGGTCAAAACCAATGTTGGTCTTATTTTATCACACACTTTTTTTTCTCACATTTGAGACTTATGTCTTAAAGTGATATAACAGTTTAAATCCACACCATATTGTGGCCTACAGGACCTACTTAGAGAAAAGCAATACTTTTGTTTTGGTTTAAATTACCCTAACCATGCAGCTGGCTAATGCAAACTAAACTTCAGAGCATACAGAGGGCCCATTTTTCTGTAACTTGGGTGAACTGAGGGCTTAATGGAATAAGGCTTGCTTTCGTGTTAGGGTGAAGGCCAGTCATTTAAAGAATTATGAAAATGAACCTTGTAACCAGTGCAAGCATGTGGCTCTAACACAGCTAAACAGCTCATTTGATATTCTGCCTCACCACTATAAGCAGAAGCATAGAGCCACTAAAATTAGATTTTGTCCCAAGTCCCAAAGCAACAAATCTTACTGCCGGTGTGACCCATACTTAGCAAACTTTATTCTGGGAAGAAATAGGGATACAGAATTGAGGATCAGTTTAGCTCTCAAAGAGGATGAACACAAGCTAGAGGCTAATTTAGAGAATTATGAGGCTTTTAAAAAGATTGTATATAGTCCTGACATTTCACATAATTTCTCCACTGTGAAGCATGTTCTATCATTGAAACCAGCTTATTTGTTACAGGATGTGATCCTTCCTCCCATGACAGCAGGAACGTCACTTCCTCTCAGCATATTTGGATTTTCTTAATTCATCTGATTTTCGAACAGAACCATCAGTCAGCCTTTGAGTAGGTTTGATTCAATGCTGTTATTTCGTTTTTACACTGCCATAATAGCACAAAAATCAATGGAGTTGCACTGACATACAAATGGAGTAACATATTGGCAGATGAGACCTATTGAATGTATTTTGCTTGCAAGACCATTAAAAATGGTTTTAGAGAACTTCAGCTGTGAGATAAGCAGTAGTTTATTTTTGTACATATAATCCATCCTGTGTTCTAATACTTGTGCTCATACTAATGGAAGCTGAGCAGCTTCTTGACTTTCTTGTAAAGAAATTTTGAGGAAAGTTACATTAAAAGAATGTGTGTATTTCTTTGTATGACAGTAATCTCCATGTGTCTTATACAGACACAGAACTGATCACATACTGACAGGCTAATGGATAAATTACAGAGCCAAAAAAAAAAACAGTGACAAAATGCTGGTCCCACTACAGTCAGTTGCAGTGTTAGCTCTGACTTCACTGGAATTTGGAATTATCCTAGGGATCTCCTTTTTTTATTTATACCAACTCAACCACACTAACCAGTGTACACAAATACATGCTTCCATGTATGCATGGCATTATTATCTTCTTAGATCAACACAGATCTCTCAGCTTTTTTCTGGGACTATCCCAATATCCTTTTGCTAAATACAAAGTGAGGTTAAGCAGACTTTACTTGTGTGTTTTGTCCAAACTGAAGCTCAGGCTTTGGCAGACTTAAAGAGTTCCAGAGAGAGTCAGTAGGAATGTTTTGTCCATCAAGATATTTGAACTAGACAATAAAAGCACTCCAGGCAGTTGTAAGTTATAACTGCTAGAAGATACAGAGAAAAAGGCAGTCTCTGAGATAACTGAATCCTAGACAATGTACTTTGTCTGGAAGATAACTCATGTCACTACTGCTGCAGTTGATTTTTAAAAAGTAATCTTTTTCTATTCAAGGTAGGGAAGAAAATCACTAAAACAAATAAGTGACTGGGTGAAACCTAAAGAAGCCTCACATGCATTAGCCTTTATTTTGTTGGTAGACAGATATGTTTTGCTCAGAGGGCTGGTAACAGATCATAGAGTTAAAGAGGGAATGATTAGTCTTTCTCTGCTTCTCTCTTCCACAGCTTTCTTCTCTCTGCATACTCCTTGTGTCTCTCACCCTCCCCCACTGTGCGCTCAGTAAGTTTTGAACCTGATTTAGGCTGTGATCTGACGTACACTGCAGAAACTGCTTTACTAGCTTACAACGAAAATCCTGCTGGCTTTACCTCTTCCCTTGACAAAGGTTATTGGCCCCACAGCAGTGAAAAGTTAAGTGGATTACTTAGAACAGTTCTGTGGTGGATGAAGTTGCTTTGGCTGACTTTGCAATGAAGTGGTTGAGGATCACACATCTTCCTCACTCTGTTGGCTCTGCTTGAAGCTGTGGATAACAGCACAAAACTGGTCACCCAGCCACCTCTGCAGTGAATGCATCCTCAGTATGACCATAAGCAAAAATTAACAACTTTAAGTATTATGTTAGATCCTCTTTATTATGGTGTCTTTGTGCACTGGAGCTGTATACTTCCCTACACACCCTGGAAGAACAGCTGAGGTTCTCTTTGGTTTTAATTCACTCTCTCTAGCTGCCTGTGATGGAAGAGGTAGTGGGGGGAAAAACCTTGACAGATTAAATCTCCCAGTCCCACCTCCTATTTACTGAACTTAAGGGCAGTTTAGTTGAATAAAGATAGCGTGATTTGATCTGTTTTAAAGACCTGCCTGATGGTATTTCAGTATCATTAGGATAATCATTAAAACAGTTTTCATAAATGCATATACTACAGATTTCATCAGAGAAACACACAGGGACTGGAGAGTCACTGTTAGTACATATGTGACATTTCTGTAATTTTAAGAAAATATTAAAATGTTAGCACAGAGTTCTACTCTTTCAACTTCTTAGTGTAAACCTTCTGGTTATGTATTCTTGCAAGCCAGTAAACAGAAATCTGGTTTTTACAAACATTCTAAGGGCTCTACTTCATGGTCTACAACACCTGGTGTATCTCAGCTCTTGGCATAATTTAAACAAACAGGCCATGTAACACATCTCTTTCTCAGTCAAATAAAGCAGACTTGGTCTGCTGCCAATTCTGCTCTCATTTATTTGCTAACCCCGGGTTTTATTTATTCCCTGAATCATCAAACACATTGCAGAGAGTGACAGGAACAGACAATATTGCATCTAATAGCTATATAATAATGTAAATAAAATATGGTAAATCATCAGGTACATTACTGGTTTTAACTACCCCATTTCATTTTTTGCACTTGAACCAAAATTATAGTAAATTAAAAGCTTTTTGCATAGAGTTGAGTTAGAAAGAATATATCTATTGGATACTGAAGCCCTGTCATTAAGTGAAAAATGCCTTTTACATAAAAATACACCTGGATGTAATACAAAATTTGTTGCACGGGCCTCGTTATTGTCTGTGGCAAAATCCCTTCTGACTTCAATGACTCAGAGATCAGCCCAATCCTGCTGAGCTGTGGGATACAGTCCTGTAAACAGTAATGGATGTGAGGATCTGTGAAATGCTGGAATGCTTTCCAGTGTTGAGTAAGAGTTACTGAGATGTTTCCTATCATCAGCGGGAGAAAGGAATTAAGAGGGAGAGGAGAAAAACTATGTTTGGAAGTTAGTGTGAAGGAGATCACCCTCAGTTCCCACAGGGTGGAAAAGTTCATGGTCAACAGACTATTATGTGGATTAGATAGGCAGAACAAGTGTGTAGGTGACAATGAAGCCTTGCATTTGTTTAAGGTTTGTGCTTTAATGAGATTTGTCTAGCTAAGGTGTAGCTCAACTTCACATCAGACTGTTTATCACTAGAGAGTTGATTCAAACCTCCACCAGATGAAGGATTGGAGCTGACAGGTCACTTACATGTCATTTCCAACATTAACTACTGAAGAGAGCAATTATAAGTTTTATATCTGTAGTATTGTTTATGAAATATATTTCTGAAAACTCGTCTCATGAAGAGGCTTCAAGAGTAACATGCAAAAAATGAAAGGAAATTTATGGCCTGAAGACTTTTGTATACAGTTTCTGACTGTAAAGTTCACTTACTTTCTTCTGCTTACTAGTTGGCCATTCCTGCTAGGTTAACATGGGAAGACTCTGTAGTACTTGGGGTTGTGCCTTGACCATGTTATTTGGAAAAGTAAATGGTTTCCCTATGATTACAGTTGGAATCTGCACCAAAATGACTGAGCTCCATTCAAAAAACCCTTCTCATGAGTCATTTTGTGGCAATGATCTTAAGGTCCTTTCCAACCCTAACTATTCTATGATTCTACGAATGCCTGTTAAAAGAGATGGCAAAATACCAGGATTAAAATAATCAGCACACGCCAGGCTGCTAATAATAACAAAATAAGCTTTTCCAACTGTGAAGTTGGCTTCTCTGTAGAGTCTTCAGACTTACATGGGCTTCCTAGGCAAGAGTCTAAGTCAGAATCAGGCCACAGGTTTTTTTTCTCTTAAAAAATGTATCTCGAGAGCCCATTTTATCTCCTGCCCTAAAAGGTAAAGAAAGAGTGCTTAAATTTCCAGTTTGTTAGCTAGCCTCAGTGTCCTTTAGGATGTGCCCCTTCAAGAAACAGTGTCTGCAATATTTTGCATCTGAAAAAGAATAAATGGCAAGGCACAGTTGCAGAGGCTGGAATTAAAGAATCCGTGGTCTCACTAGAGAAAGCCATGAATCCCTGGCTTGACTGTTCCAGGTCCAATTCTGGACCCCCCTCTGTCCCTAAACCCATCACAGTATATTAGTTTGTACTAAAGCTACTCATGCACTGTGCAGTACATACATTTTTACTCTCTTCTCTTGAATTGTGCTCAAAAGAGAGCATTTTTTCCCCCTGCTTTTCTGAAGAGCAGCAGAGGGCTGCAAGTCCTCACAGAGTAATGGAGTAAATGCTAAAGAAAATAGCTATTTCTCATATTCAGCTTATCAGTTAGCTCTCCAGGATTTCAGTAGCCATACTGAGGAGGAGAGTATATTCCTGAATTTCTGAGGATTTGATTCCTTCCTCTATAATGTGGGCTCGGCAAAGAGCATGGCCCTAAGTATTCCTCATATGATTTATTCGACATTGACAGCCACTTAAGTAAAGGCAAAGTTAGACCCAAAAGGCACAAAGTGATGAAAGCTAGAACTGAAAAATAGCATGACAGTCAAAACTGCTGAGTTTCACACAGCCCTGCTCTGACAGTGTTAGAAAACTCTTGGTCTAAAAGAATCCCAAAAAGCCCTCTGGAAACCCAATCCTATGACTCATGCTCTCCTTGAAGGCTTTTTTCTTTCCCTCTACCAAATGACACTGAAAAAAAGCCTTGTGGACTTCGCTACTTGCTGCGATTTGGCAGCTTTTAGTCAAAATGTTTTCCATTTAAGAGAGAAGGATTTCTCTTTATTCCAATTGAAGTTAAATGCACAAGCATCTGCAAGCCAGACTGGACTGCTTCTGGTTGGGTCAAAGGCTAGATGATTCCATGGAGGTGCAGTGCCTCCTTGGCAAGGGATGAGAAGGGATACAGAGGAATTGTGCTACCTCAGGAACTTCAGTGTGAATTAACGCTGGTGGCTCAGGCACTGTTTCCCAAAGACTCCCAAGAGTCAGCTCAGCTGTCACTTAATGAATCATTACTTTTAAGTTTGTCCAGTTTGCTAGATTGGTTGACTGACAAGCCCATGATGCTGTATTACCACTGCAGAAGCTCAGAGTGTAGGTCACTTGGTATATAATCATTGTTCCCATGCAAAAGTAAATAGAAACAAAGGAGTACCCTTTCGTTCCAAGCAGCCACCCTATGGTGGTTCATAGAAGCCGGATACTATCTGTTCTTCTCACTGGGATTCAGTTAAAGATGCAGTCATGATATCAGACCCTGAATACGCTGATTATTACAAAGAACCAAAACTGAACTACTTAAAAGGAACATGCATTACACACACAAATAAAACTTATTTGAGGGCAAAAGTGTTGTTTTGATGATTGCTCTTCAGAGTAGAACTTCACATTGAAATGAAGACGTAGGGAATTGTCCACATACATTTGGAAATATTTTTAAGGTAGCTATAGCTAATCCATTGAAGACTGTCCTGGGTTCAGCAGTAGCAGTCATTTTTCTCCTTCTTAGTAGCTGATGCAGTGCTGTGTTTTGACTTTTGGCCTGGGAACAGTGCTGATAACACCGATGTTTTCAGTTACTGCTCAGTTATGTTTACTCTGACCAAGGACTTTCAAGTCTCATGCTCTGCCAGGGAGAAGGGGAAGCCGGGAGGAAGCAGAGACAGGACACCTGATCCAAACTAACCAAAGAGGTATTCCATACCACAGCACGTCATGCCCACTATATAAACTGGAGGCAGTTACTTGGAAGGGCTAGATCACTGCTCAGGTCGGGCCGGGTATTGGTCAGTATGTGGTGAGCAGTTGTATTCTCTTCCCTTATTACTTCCCTGATCATCATTATTATTATTGGTGGTAGCAGTAGTGGTTTGTGTTATACCTTAGTTACTGGACTGTTCTTATCTCAGCCTGTGGGAGTTACATTCTTTTGATTCTCCTCCCCATCCCTTTGGGAGTGGGGGGGAAGAAGGAGGGGAGAGTGAGTGAGCAGCTGCGTGGTTCTGAGTTACCCGCTGGGCTTAAACCACAACAAAGCCAATCAGTTTTTTCCAGTTTGTGTGTTTCCTCTTATAATCCAAACAGTATGAAAAATTAAAAAAGTGTTTCCAGTGTTTTCCAGCTTCACTGTCAATAGCTAAGAAACAGGTCACCATGTATGCATTTTGATCATCTTCTGTATGTATGACAATGCAACAAGAAACCTATTTTTTTTCCTTTGGCATAAGAAATGGTGTTCAGAAGGAAGGAAAAAAAATGAGCAGAATAAAGGAGCATCTATGCCTTTTATAAGCGATTTTTCTAAAATAAGATTTCAAAATTAACTAATTCATCTTATGACAAAAGTTGGCTAAAACTACAAAAACTGTGAGTTTTATTCAAGCTTGAGTTGTCTTCAGTGTGCCTTAAATTAGCTGCATGGATCTCTGCACTTGTAAGGTGTTCTGACTCTATTGAAGAAGAAAGAAAACTTTGAAAAGAAGTTTTGAAGCCAAGAGTGCAATTATAAGTAGTTTTATATGTTTTTATAATACAAGTTTAACAAAGGTTGTATTTTGTTTTCTCTCTGGATTTTTCTCTTTCTCAACATGAGAAAATTAAAGCTCAGGGATTGTATGTTGAGGCCTATGCTTATGTCACTGCTAAGGTTGCAAATGAGAAAATAAGAGAGGCTAATTTTGCTCTGTGATTAGCTACATGTACTTTAAATGCTTATATACAGTGAGCATTTTTTCATTTCCTTAGATTTCAGTTTGCAGATCTGGCACTGCTCCCCTTGCTGCTATGCATAATAACCACTTGTCTCCCTAAATCCAACAGTCACTTGGGATGAAAATTAAGGCGTCGACTACAACACTAGGGCTTTCTTTTATGTGACCCAAACAGTGGCAATGTAGATTACTCATCAGGAAAAGCTGGTTTGGAGAAATTATATGTATCATAAGCAGGCACCAATTTGTTACTGCATAGGTGCATAAACCTGCTATACTTTACATGCCAAATAGCCAAAATTAAAATCGTCTGTCAGGAGGCTTTAACTATGTTCATAAGGTCTCTGTTGCCTGGCACCTTTATTGAACTAATACTGCCATATAACTAAATACATGTTTGAGACACATTCCACTCTTTCTTTCACTCATGTTGGATTGAAATATGCATATCTAGTTTATGTTAATTCCCATGGCTTCTTAGTTTTTTTTAGCAAAAAATATAAACTTTTAATTTAGTCTAATTATTACTTCAATTCATACTCTTTATATTGACTTTAAAAGCATTCTAGATTTCAAATACAACCTTACAACTACAATGCAAGCTATTCCACAATGATTAGCAAATGAGAAAGTAACCATTTTTTCAACTAGTTATTACAAACCTGAGCCATATGCAAATTAATTACATACTGAAGAGAATTTTAGGGCCTGAATATCCAGCACTGCATATTCCACCATCATTTTCACCAGTGAATCATGGTAGTAACATAACTCCATTGTACGCTGCTTTGACTATCCGCCAGCATACATTTACACACAGGCGAAACCAACTTTGTATAATAGTGTTGGGTACCCCACATTCTCTAGTTGTCTTTACTATACTTAAGTATTTAATGGTCATTTCCTCAATAAGCACCTGCGTATTTCTTTGGGTAATTCTATTAGCTTGTAACTAGCAATGTTGCTACCATTAAAACTTTGTTTTGCAGTATGTTACTACCATTAGACTTTGTTTTGCAGTATGTTACTTAGTAGACTGACTTACTGAATTGCAGTAAACATAAAACAGCAACAAAATATATGCATAAAAATTATGATTCTTTCTATTCTTTACCTTTATATGTTGTGGGATTTGGTTTGGTTGTTTTTGTTTGGGTTTTTTTTTTGTTGGGGTTGTATTTATTTTGGTGGGTTTTCAGCTTGTCTCAAATTGCTCCTAAATAGTATAGTTTATTTTAGATGATTGATTATAAAACTCTCGTGCATGCAACCAAAGTACAGCACTTTAAATCATGTCTCCTTTTCATTTTTAAGGAACTAAATGATCTTTATATCATGACTTGTTTTATCATTTTGAGACTGAACTAGTTATCTGTATGAGTTCAATGTGTAGCTCTTTAAAATGATAATCAGTATTTACTAAAAAAAAAAAAACACAGCTTCCTATTACAGCTGTATTTCAAAAATGAAACAGATTACTTCTTTGTAATAATATCATTAGTAAATGGCATTTTTAATGTCTTCTGCTAAAAAATGTTTAGAGGATGTCATATGTTAGTACCACAGTGCTGGTTTTATCCAAATCCCACTGCAAGATATCTTATACAAAATTCTGAAAGTGTTTTTTTACATTTACTAAAACTTGTTCTCTCGGAGGACCAAATAACACAAAAAAAAATAATATATCATTTTACTCTTAATTATCAAGCAGTCACATGGGATTTCCCTTACCCTTTTAATAGAAATCCTAATCCATACTCCTAACAGGCATAAAAATGAGCTAATAGAAGGATTCCTGCTGTCTTTTGCCCACCGTATGGTTTTGGTCATTTGTTTCTTGAAGATAAAAGTGAGACAATCCATTTTTTGTCTTTATAGATCATAACTATTTTTGCACAAGTTCAGTTTCTTGTTAGGATTTGATTTACATGGGAAAATTTTGGTGTCACAACTACATCAGGGCCTATGTTTTGCCCTGACTTTATTCACCACACCTGTGCTGGCAAAGCTTCTACTTTATATGCATTTATACCACCCAGAAGTCCTGTTGCAGTTTTGCTTTTCTTGCTTGCGAAACAGTTTTGTTTCTTCCACCTACCTAAACCAAACCCCTTCAAGAACAGATTACTCTCATCTTGGCTTTACTAGTAAGCCTTTTTAAGAACAGACATGTCTAGGAGGTACTAGGACACAGATTTGGACCACCTCAGTGACACCATGACCTCACTAAGACATTATGCTGTAGCGCAAATTCCTATGAGAAAAATGGGTTTTTTTGGTCTTCCTCATCAGTGATTCTTTTAGTACTCTAACCACCCTCAATGATGAGCTCTGCAGATGTCTGTAGCCTGTCAAAGATTAAGTAACTTGTTATGTAGGGCTTCAAGCACAGGAGTACTGATATCCTAAATGACAGTGACAGAAAAAGTCTTTATAACCTTAACAGTAAAAACACGCCATAGATAGAAAAAAACAGATTTTTAAGGATTCTTGGTAAGTAATGTGACAATCTAAGTTATAAAACCTTTAAAAGCCCTTTAAAGGTCAGTGGATTCCGGTAAATTTGACATTAGTACTTTGAAGTTTTAAAATTAATGCACTTTTTGAAATATTTTATTAACATTTTTCAGTTTAGTCAATAGATGTGATTTTTACAAAGATTAGATCTTTGTAGTCTACTTCTTCAAGCTGTCATTATGTCAATCAAAACTAAATCCAGCTAATAAATTATTTTGGCAAATAAATTAAATGCTTTTGTGGTTACTTTAGTGTTTTCCTAAAGTCCCAGCACAGTCTAAGGAGTATTCTTGCCTTCTCTCTTAACCAAACTTACTGATTGCCTTGCGTCAGCCAAAGGCAGTGTCTAATATTCGTTCTGCCTTGCCCTTACAATTTTGCTAAGACGCACCTTAACCCACAGTGGCTTAAAAACAAATGCAGGAGGCAGTGGTTGCTTTTTAAATTATTACACGAATATTTCCCTGGTGAAATATAAATACATATTAAATAACATGACATTAATAATTGCATACAATGAATGTTAAAAAAAATAGTTTCAGGAGAGAGAATAGACCATTAACGAATTATTACATTAGTGAAGTATTTTGGGTAATAGTTGAGATGTTTGTACTGAGTTAATAAATGCTGCGCTAGTAAATCACTTGCATATACTGTCTTTCCTAGCCTCAGTTCAGAGTCCTTTAGATCTACAAAGGTTGTAGATAATTTTTGCACCCACTCAATCAATAACTGGCAATGCGGCATGTAGCCGCAGTCATTCATTCTGTCAGTCAGCAGCCCTTGATAATGTGCCTGTCAATATAATTCAGTGCCTGTTCACGGGAAGTGACACTTTGAATAGTGGACACTTTTCAAAAGCATTCATACAGGGTCAGTTCTATGATAAATAAATATATTTTCTGTTTGCAACAAATAGCCAATACACAGGAGCTGGATTCCGAGCAGAAATCACAACCAGCCTGCAGGACACAATGAACGTCAATGAACAGCGCATATCATAAATGCAACTTTGTTTTTCATGTTGTATTAATTATGGTGGATAATGGATAATAAAGTCTTCAGGATCCTATCTGGCTCAATCGAGCCCTGATCCATGACCAGGGGCACTATGCACTGCTGTACTACAAATGAGGTATTAGAATAATACTACCAATAGTTCTTTAAACCCTATAAAAAAGGGCACACATTTTCGTTGCTCTAAATGAAAAACAGAGCAATCTTTAATTACCACTAACAGCATGTTAAAGAAACTATTTATATGGCACACAGTGTTTAGTTTGTGGTTTCTATTAATACAGGCCGAGAATGTAAGGAAGAAATATGTGATAGTGACAGGATTTTTAATGGTACCTCACCTTAAATGCATTTTAAAATATGTAAATCAATAAAAAAATTATTTGTAATAGCAGACTAAGAGTGCTGGTTAGCCTTACTGCTGAATGAAATGTATGCTACAAGCCCTATTACCATACATCGTGGGAGCTGTAGTTAGGATTAATCTGTCAAAAGGGATGGTTTAGTGTTGATGAATATGACATGTGACCATTAATGATGTTGATTTTATCTCCTGAGATTAGCATGATTTACTTCGAATGGATAATAATGTCATTTGCTTGATGCAGTAGATCTGTTTACGAGCTGATTAAATTGTAAGGCCTTGCTTCATTTCATGCTATTTGGTTTACAGCTTCATTACTGCAATCACAAAAGCTGTGGAAATGTCCCACATCCCATGTCACAATAAATCATTGTTTAAGATTGCAGCTATGTATTTTAGCATTTCAGTTTTGCATGGACCATGCATTCCTTAACAAATATGTGATTGAGAATACATTAACAAGATATTCTGGAACATACTGCTGCAGAAATACAGAAAATCAGCCTGGATCTTTTAATTGAGATTAAGGAAGCACTTGAGTAATTAGCTGTAACAAATTACCTTATTATTTAGACAGTGAAGTAAATGTTTTTGTTGCAAGAATGATTATCATAAATCTGTAGAAAAGTGACAAACAACCATAAAGGAAACTTGTAAGTAAACTACATTTTCTGCCTATTACCTTTTACATTTAAATAAAATTTATCAGAGACATGCTCTAAAAAGAATGCATTTGTTGTTTAGGGATAGTATATGTTACAAGCTATACCATCTATAACTACTGCACAGGGAAGAGGTTATGGGTGTAAATCACAAAAAAAGAAAAATCAATTAATTATAATGGCAAATGCTAATGTTGCCATAGTTAAGGCTGTGTCAACGTTTTCATTATAAACCCAGTTATAAAGGAAGAAGGGGAGAGGGAGGGTGATAATCAGCCTTCTGAGATTGCTGATTGTTAAAATTTTGTGTGGAAGAGGGCACACTGAGCTCTCATACCATGTAAACCAGAGGTATCTGCGAAACTATGTTTGCAGTCCCAGTGAGAGGAGGACCACAGCCAAGCTCTCAGCCTGGGAGCAAGGGTGGCTTTTCTTTTGCAATATTTTTTGACATTTCACATAGAATGATATTGCTACTTTTATTGTACAAATGAAAAAAATGCTATATTTATCAGTCAAAAGGGGCAATTCAGAGCTTTTGGTTGAATTTGGTAACTACAGTTGCTTAAGTCTTGGTTCATGTGTTTAATGAAAGTTTTTATAAGTTTGAAGAGAAAGCTTAAATAATTAGCTTAAGTTGCATATTTCATTGTAATAAAATGGAATTTTTTTAACTTCTTTCTCCTTCCTTTTTTTTTTTTCCATACTTACACACACACAACCCTCCAAGCTGGCTCCCAGTGGATTTCATGGAAGCATCTCAAATCACTTTACATGTGAATTCTGCTGGGTTACAATATGGTCAAGTGTGTATATGAACTCTATAGTGGATTTGTGAAATTTTTTTTTCTTTAGCTTTTATCTAGCAAAACTTCACTCGCCACTTCCAAGCACTTCAGTTGTGAAAAACCCAAGGGGAATTATATTCATGTAATCATATAAATGTACTTGAATGATACTCTAGATCAGGCTAGAGTACTGAAGGATTTCCAAATGTGTTACAGCAATGACCATGATCAAGATTTTTTACAAATCATTCATGACTTGGCTATTCTGGTCACCCAACCTGATACATTTTGAAAAGACTGCTTTTTTTTTAGTGTTTGTTTTTAATGGCTGATGAATGAAACATCCTGGAAAGCGGACTCTTTCATGAGAGTTCTTGCCGTAGATTTGGAAAGAGGGGACAACTCTTAACGCTTCCAACTCAGTTCTGTCTGGTGGTTTGGGGACAGATGTACCAAGCTGATTTAGTTTTCCAACATATTGTGGCTGCTGGACATAGATGTACCACCTTTGACTTTTTGCAGAGACAGTCCCAGTTGACACTGATAGAGTTAATGAAAATGTTTCACATGTTGAAATGTCAATATTTCCAGCAACATTTCAACTAAACAAATAAAAACAATTATAACCAATTTCTCTTGTTTTACAAACAACTCTAGACCTCAGTTAATGAAAATATATCCTTGAAAATAAATGGATGAATATGTTTATTTTTCACCAAAAAAAATTAACTGCTGAGGCAAAAAAGAATAAGTAAAAAGAGAAAACCACACTTTGGGTCTCCATTGGTTCAGAAAACATTTGGTAATATACTGCATTCCTGCTTGAGCTAGCTGCAATGTTTTTACCACAGTTTCACAGTTTTGTTTTGAAAATCAAACAAAACAAAGGCTTCCGCTCTTGATGATCTGCACTTTTTTGACAGTAATTTGGTTTCTGGCCAAAAAGAAAATGCTAAGGAAGAATTTTTCAGGGTGTACTTTCTTTCACTGATATTCATGTTGAAACTAAAAGAATGTCCTTGAAAATCCCAACTGCTGTCTTTACTACAAATATATTATTTCACCATCCACCTGCCAGTGATGGTTAATTTCATATGATTTATGCAGAGAAGAAAATCCCTTCCTAGCACTACAAGTTGGAAAGGCTATCAACTGGGTTGATGGAGTAATGGTAGTTTTGTGGAAAGAAACACCTTTAACCTGAATAGCTGAAGATCACGGAGATGACCCCGTGAACTTTTGTAACCACTATTCATATTAGCAAGGACAAAAGTATAAGGGACATATAATTTCTTAGTTTCCGTACAGGCTGCCCTCTACCATTCCTCAGACTCATGACGTTTTGGGAACATACTTAAAGACAACTAGTGAATTCTGTCTGATGCTTTGAGGTTGTTTTTCTGAAAACGGTGGCACAGTGTAATGCATATGTGTCTGCCTTACTGATAAAGATGCTACCATGATAGGAATAAAGAGACTATCTTCATGACTGAACCTTGAATGATCAACTTATGCAGAAAGTTGATGGCTGCTGGAAGATTCTTCATTAATCTTCTCTGCAGATACCTCCATGTATGACAATTTTTGAAGTAGTACAGAAAGAAGTAAAAAAGGGATTTAAAACAATTAGGATGGATGTAATTAAAGGACAGAAGTTGATTCTCTGAGTGGAAGAGGGGAAAACCTTCACAATATTTTGCAATGGGAGAACTGATATAGCTGCAGGTCAGTTCACTAATAAAGGAAGAAGCTAATCTGAAAATAATAATAATTAAAAAAAAAGGCCTACAGTAGAAGGATCCTGGGCAGCTGTAAGCCAAAGAATTTGCCAGACTGGTGTTGAAACTCAGACAGAAGAATAAACTTTATGTCTTGCTTTGGATCATATTCTTCTACATAAAATATTCTTAAACCTCAGGGAAGATATAAATTATATATTCCAGGTCATCCACATAGCTGGAGCTCTTGGAAAGTGGCATTTTGAAAGACAGCACTGCTTGTGAGAACTTACACCTAGATTGCAGACTTCCAGATAGAAAGCTGAATTTAGCAATGTGTTAGCACTGTTTTCTGTTTGAGCACTAATCCTAATAGGGATATTTTCCTAAATTTAGGCCACTAAGAGGAAGTACTGAATTTGCCTTGAGCAATTTTTGTTCCTTCATGAACCTGCTGATGTCAGCAGCGTTGGACAGGCATGTACTGAGACAAAATTTCTTTAACAGGTTGTTAAGAAAACAGCAAACCCTAAATCCTTGGCTGCTCTAGAAGGCACCCAAACGGGTGCTGAGGAGGGTCAAAGTTGTAAGCAAAGAATATCTACAAGGCAGTATGTATGCACATATTATATAGGCATTATGTCCATTGTGAGCCTCGTCATAGTATTCAGAGGCTACTTGATGGCACGTACAGAAGTGAATTTTGAGCAGCTTTAGGAATCAGAACCATGTGTTTTCTGAAGAAAGATAGATTCCTAAAAGACATCTTGATGAATTTCAGGATGAGAAAAATCTCTATGCTGATGCAGTCTGATTTTCTGTATTACCAGGGCAATAGAATTTTGAGGAGCTCCTGCATTAAGTGCAGCTATGTTTGATTCAGCTAGCTAAAGAATATCAAGAGAAATTGGGCAATTTGTTATTTTATCCCTTCGTACGGCTCAAAAATAGGTTTTGCAAAAAGCATTTGTGCCTCTTTCAATTATTTCATTACCTCTAACACAGGCTGCTGTAGTCAAGCCTTTTAATGAACAAATTTGTAGAATTTAGGGTCTCTAAAGTGCAAAGCCACAACAGTGTGGCTCTTAATGTGCCATATGAACATTATGTTGCTTGCTTTCTCTGTCAAAGCTGGCATGTATCAGAATGCAATAAAAGAAAAACTATTTCATTCAAAATTAAATGGCGACATCCAATTAAAGACTCAAGTCTGAAACCATAAAATCTATTGAAAGTTTCTTTCTGTTTTAGAGGAAATGTTCCAATTGCTAATGGAAGAGTTGCTCTAAATGATTGTCTACTCGTTAACTATTATGTGTTCTAGCAGGATTTGTGGTTGGATTTTTTTGTCATTCTTTCTCCTCAGAAGATTTGGAAAAAAAGAACAGAAAACTACTGAAAAGGTTTGCTTAAACTTTTATCTTTTGAATCAGTGTCATACCAACAAAAAGATGTTTTGAAGTCTTTAACCATTAATTGACTAACTGGTTTTCTTTAGACATAAAACTTGTCAAGGCCTTGATTGTTGTGAATCCATGGTGATAAGATTCTGGCTGACTGCCTGAAGTACAAGGTCTCTAAACACTAGGATAATACTTTCTGAAACAATATGGGTTTATCCCCCACAATGTCATTTAAACAAACTTAATTGACTAAAACTTCAATTTTTTGTGCATTCTCCAGGAGATACTATTTGAATGAAGAGGCCTTCTGGAAACAGCCCCTAAATGACAAAATTTGACCTCTACCTAGCCTTAGATTTCTCAATTCTTGTTTATTTACACAAAATAAGCCAATACTGACTGCATTAAAAAATCATTATAATAGAAATCTTCTTATATACACTCATTTTCCTTTAGTGAATAATCTTTACAATGGGTCAAAATGAGACTCTATTAATAACATAAAATTCACACACTTCTGCAGTAAGACTAATCATTATCTTTAGATAATTGCCCATGCATGTTAGTTAATAAGCTTTTATATGAAAAGAATATTCTTTTATATGAAAAGAATAAAAAAATTCAGGCTGAAATTTAACACTTGATATTTTTTGTTGCAGTGCAACTTTACTGGAAAGATGCCCCTGGGATGATTTTCTTAGAGTTCTGGACATATTCAGAATTCCACATCCATCTCTACAGAATATCATTTTGCATTTTCCACTTCTCTTTCAATGGTAAAATGACTTGGGCTTGAGTAGAAGTAGTATGTCAGATTTAAATAACATACAGGAGTGATAAAACTGTAGTCTAACACTTTTTGCCGGAACATGACAACTCTGGAATGACTTTCATCTCTACAGATTCTTCAAACATCAGAAGATAAGAAAGTTCTTGACATCTAATGAGTTTTGAATGGCTCACACAACATAAGATGGTGATAGTACTCTACTCTGTAGTTGCCAAGGTCCTCAGGTCTCTAATAGGTCTTAATAGCCCTTACCAGATTCACCCAAGGTTTCCCCAGCTCCTTCCCAGAGGCCCTGGAGTTCTCTCAGTCACTGTCTGAGCTAAACCACAGGAGTCCCAGCCACCAGCCTGGCCAGTTTTGCTAAGTCAAATATCTCCACCTATAGCACTTGAATATCTGATATCAAAAATGATATGCAGGTCTTGTTTCACTCAAAGGCACTGAGTACCATTCAACATAAAGGTGCAGTGTCAGACTAACAGGCTTATCTAGACAAGATGAGACTTTCTGAATAACAGTATTTCTTGCCATTGTTTTACAGAATCAAGTCTACTGAGAGCATACAAGCAGAAAGCTTAACTACATGGCTGCAGAACAGTAAAAGAGGGTATTTTGGAAGGAAAAATGGTGCACCCAGGGATGCTTCTAGGATGCTGAATTGTACAGTGATTTTTATATTGTTTTGATGTGCTACATCTGTGGAGCTGCAAATTAGATGCAGAGTGAAAATTACTACTGAGAAAAGGTTCAAGGCCCAGTACCAACAAGAAGAAAGCACCTGCCACCACTGAAATAAAGGATGTGTAATCCCTTTGGGGCTATACGCACGATCTCCATGATCAATGGGAACCTGTGTGAAGGACACAATTTACTATTGTTTTTTTCTAATGTTATAAAATAGTTTGAACATTATGAAACTTTTCTGATATAACTTCATGGCTTTTCCTTTTTCCACAAGCACTTACACCTTATTTCACAACTATGCCAATTTATTAACAATAAAAAAGTACTGAAATACCAAATATTGTAATGAAAACCATTACAAGTATTCCTTCCACCAGTAGTAAAAAAGGAAATTGAATAGGTATGTGTTAAAGAAATATTTATATCAGGCAACTCAGGCTCACTGGTAGCAGTAGTAGAGAGCTTAGTGGTTGCATGGGAATTAGTGAGAACCAGGAGTAACTGCTGCACAAGTTCATGGACTTGTTCCTCATCTGTCAGTCACTGCATGGCTGTGTGAAGGACTATCCACAGGTACCCATGTATTTTAAAGCAGGATTCAGCAATTTAGGTCAGTAGGAGACTAGGGTACTCCTCCAACTGCTGTCAGTTCTGCCCCTTCATCTCTGCTTTAGAGAACAAAAGGACTGCAGTTTCATCCCCATTTTCTCACTTCTTTCTTTCTTTCATGCTTTTCAGCTCCTCACTGAATGAGAGGTGCTGGTTCAATCTGCATTACAAGTATTTATGCACTTCTTGCCATAGGTCATCCAAGAAAAATTTCCCTTCTTGTTTCCTGGGTGTTTTATCTCAGACCTAAGATAGAAAGTCTTACCAAAGCAAGGAAAGAAGAAGTATTTTTTTATCATGGAAACACAGAAAAAAAGCCTGTCCTTCTACCCCAAGCAGCTTGCAAGGCCAAAAGTTAGTAATTTTACATAATTAATTTGTCTTTATTTCATCTCTGTTCATTCACTTGTTCAAAAGCTCTTTCAGGCCAGTTTACTAACTCACAGGCAGACCAGTAATTATTGCAGATTTAAGATACTTAAAACCAAAAAACTGTCAGGTCTGACAGTTACACGAGTGGATCAGAAGAAAGAGCTGACACATTACTACTTTTTCAGATTAACAAAGCCTTGGATACAGGCTTTCCTCCATCATTTCTAAAATGCTAATCCTTAGACCTAAGGTTTTGCAACTCTATAGCTGGACAGCACCTATACTAAAAGGATTTTCCATTACTGCTGTCTGCTTGGGAGATTAGTCATAGGAGGGGACTCTACAGAACATGCTCAACCTACAACAGAATTCCCAGCTGTCCTGACTTTTTCATGTTTAGAAAATTCTCAATTTGCTTGTGAGACTGCTGTCTCTGAGCTGATTGAGGGGTGACAAAGGAGAAGGTAGAACATTCTTAGTGCTTTCAACAGAGGAAGGAAGTAGATAATTTTTAGAACTTCTTTTGTGTCTTTATTATGCAGGATTTGATGCTGAATTTTTTAGTTCCCTCAAACCAAAGACTTCTGCTGTTTCTTGCACAAGCTTTCATACAGAACACAGTTGTGAATGGCCCTCCTGAAATGACGCTTTCTGCTCTGTTCATACCAGAAGGCAATCAGAACTTGCATTTGATTCTCCATCCTCCTAGCAGTTCATCAAAACATCCAACCACAGACTGCTGATGTATAGACAGCTGGAAGATACAATATCTTATACAGAGAAGGAATATAGAAGTAAGTAAAGAGAAGAGGCAGAAATCCTGTTAGGGAACTGCAGAACTGACACTGAAAGACTATGAAGTCAGTATTTCGCAAGAATGAGAGAACATGAGTTCAAGCCACACATAAATCCAGATTTCATAGGCTTGAGCTCAGGTAAGACTCTGGATTACATGAAATTTGTACAGAAAGTACAGGAAATCTACAGCAATTTTGTGGATTTAAAATCTGTTCTCAATCAAACTAAGGCAAATCATTTAAAAAAAAAAAAAACAGAAAAACAAAAAAACACCCAAACTTTGATAGAATTCCACAAATTCTGAATGAAAAGGGTTTTTAAAATTCAAGTTTAATATGTTACTGTACTTGAAAATTATTTCAGGGTAAGGCAGGCTGTGAATTTAATGGTAATAGCCCTATAAAAGTACCCTGCATACAGAAGCTTATCACATAACATGGTTACCTTATTCTAGTTTGTATTCTAGAAAAAGCATGTCTGCATAAAGAGTTATTCAGTAAGAATGCTGCTTTTATTCTTGAATAATTCCACATGCAGGCAAGCCTTTAGTCAAATCAGCACAACTCTGCATGTGGATAAATTGTCAGTCTACCCCTGCTTGCATTTACAGGAAATCAGTATCTGTTACTGAAGACAGCTGACAGATCTGAAAACGTCACATTTATTTGCAGAATAAGCATAGATCTTACAATCCTCCACCCTTAATAACCTACTATTTTTTGTGTCCTTTGGAGGTTTTATGAACAGCATATCCTTCATATTTTGTGTTCAGTGTCATTAGCAAACTAAGTACTATGGAGAGAAGGAAAACCTTTTTCTTCCTTTGTTTGCTGAATAGCCAGAAAGGAGCCCTTTCGAGTGCTACAATGCTTCTTCAGTTTAATACAGAAGTCCAGGAGAAGAAAGAAATGTTGGTTTTCTTTTGGGGAAAACCAAACAAGCATCAAAATTTTGTTCTAATTCAGTTAAAAAAACAAACAAACAAAAACCCACACTTTAAACCTTTTAAACATAAAGGCTTTCCTTTCTTCACCTGGTCTAAGTATTTGTGTTTGTCACCTGTGTTTGCCTAGTTCTGTCATGAGTGCTGTCTCAAAGCCTTAATAAAACATTAATGTCCAATCTCCAGAAATCCATTGTTACATTTCTATCATTTATCTCTGTTACTGATTTTAGCTGCGGTTTCCTTTCAGAAAAGTAAAATAGCAAGCTATATATATCAAGGAAGAGACAAGATTAATGAATGTATACAACTGTGTACTGATGACGATGATTTAAAATACCAGTATAAAGTCTTAATATTTAGTTAAAATTGTTCATTTTCTACTTTGTGGAGGTTTTGTACCTCCACTTGAATATTCTTCTCTAAAACAGATTTTAACAATTCAAGTACAGATCGGGTGGCCTTACTATCATCTTTCTGTTAATAAATAAGTTTATCTTTAATAATAAGTTTATCAATTTAATTGCACCTAGAAGTTGCTACTACCAAATAACTACTTTCTAGTTCATTACCGGTCAGTACTATTATCACATTTATGGTATATGTGCTATGGACAGGAGTCTGCATCCCTGTTTAACGTCACAGCAGACTATACATATCAGGCATTACACAAACATTCAGTGATAACATTTTTCACAAGCATCCAAGCCCAGGACCAATTGGTTTTCTTGCTGGGGAGGTCACTTTGGATTTCTGAAATAGGATCAGTGAACAAGATAATGTTACCATTTAGATATGGCTTTGTTCTTTAAATATATATCATCAGCCTTACCAATTATTGGCTATTCTGGCAATAAGATACATTCAGGAATGGTGCAACCCACACTTGTGTCACTCCACTTGCACAAGTATTAAAATCAGAGAGCATCAGCTCCACAATATGCCCGGTAAAAACTGCCTGGGAGAACAGTAATTATTAATGTCTGGCTGACTCTCATTTGTATATGTGGGATACTCAGCGCAGGTGCAATCCGAAGTACTCTTTCTTCACCCTAATAAACACAGGGTTCCTCAGCTGACTGGAGCCAGCACATGAGATGTTTAGACCTGGAGTTCTCCTCAAGACTATCATGTCAGCAGCACTTTATTCACTACCTAAAATTCCCGCTCCCACACACATTGGTTTAAAAGCAAGGCTGCAGCCTCATGTGCTATCTGAAGAGGCCTACACAGGGCTGACAAGGCACTGCTGGCAGCTGGAGCAGCAAGACTAGGGGGGATTTCTCCATAAGGGCTTGCAGCTGCTTGTCCCAGAGGAGTGGCTTCTAGAAGGCTCCCCAGCATCCCCTCAGGAGGAGCTGTGCTCCTTCAGGTAATCAGACAGGTTACCAGTGTCCATCCCTGGCATGGGGTGCTGAGTAACACTAACTGGGCAAATTGAGAGGAACTGCGTGATTCAACTCACTCACCTGAGAAAAATCAAGCTTTGTCACACTGTTTTTATTTTAAAAGGGGTAAAATGGGTGCTATGGGGTTTTAGTGTGGGTAGCTGGTTTTGGCTGCATGGGAAGGGCAAAGCAGGAGACATTTTCTGTTACTAGAAGTAAAAATAGGTAGTAGCAAGCAGTGCCTGAGCTGGTCTGGGTTTGGCTGGCTGCTCTTTCTGGAGCCTTGGCCAAGAGTTGCATAGCCATGAAGGAAGAACTTCGCACACGAGTAGCAGGGAGCACATGTGAGAGCTGCAAGCAGGTCAGTGGCTGAGCAGAAATGAGTTTGCTTGTTCCTCTGAGGATTTTTTGTTGTCACATTAACTTATTTCAAACCTTTTTAAAGTATATGTCTAAAAAATGCTTTTCAAAAGTCATAATCTACTTGTCTTTGGTTCAAATACTACTGAAGGTGAACTTTCTTTGTACAGTGCTATTGTCTTTTAAACTAAAGGATTTTGTGTTTGATATCAAAGTAGTCTTCAGGTAGTTTGCTACTTATGTATCTTGTGCTATGGTATATCATTTGAAGAAAGAATTGGTTTTGGCAGGATTATTTCCTTCAAAAATAAAAATGTTGATTTGTTTGACTTAAAATTTATGGATTTGCTGATAACTCATTTTGTACAGGAAAAAACAATAGCTTGTCAGGGTAGCTTTCCCCTTCAGAAGGAAGCTCTGTAGTGGTTCTCCATATACAGTGTGGTTGGCTCTAAGTGGTTGCTTTTTTCGTGTGAAACAAAAAAAAAATGAACTGGGGCTTCTTAAGTATTAGAAAAATGCACAGTTCTTGAACTATTGACTGCCTGTTAGTGTTGTGCAGTTCTTACTATCACAAGCATGTTATTTAACTGTTTAATCATGGTAGATTTAATCCTGTCTACTAACTCCTCTATTGCAAGGCTTTAGAACATGAAAGCATGTGCTGGATTGCATAGCCCTTCCCTCCTTATCTCTCCTCTCTTCCCTCAGCCATCACATCAGGTAATTCTTTTTAAGTGTGTTGTACTCCAGGATTCTACTCCATCTTAACAGTAGCATAGCTTGCCTTCCCTATTCCCAAAGGATGACTGTTGCCAGAATGTGATCACTTTTACAGCATTGCTGATGAACCATTTGCCATTGGTACTGATATAGGATCTAAGTTCAGAAACAATGAGCTACCATCATGCACTTAAAAAACAAACCTCTTGAGCCAGTTGTCAGAAAGGTTCATCACCAGTGCTACGCTGGTTAAGAACAGTCTTCTAATTTCAAGTTTAGTTTATTCATGGCCAGCTAAAGCCTATTTGGTCTTATGCCAAAATTCTCTTAAATTAAATAGTACTTTTTTTTCTCTTAGCTTTTTAACTAACACAGACAGCAATCTTATCCTCTCTCAGCTTTTGTTATAGTAGACTAAATAAATCAAGCTTGCTTAATCTCATTTTATGAAATAAGCTTACATTGCCCTGATTTTCCTAGTATTGTTTCTTTTCTACCTGTTCTAGCTCCAGTTAATGTTTCAAGTGCATGTGACTAGACTGTATGCAGTATTTTAGGTGAGCACTCCCATAGTGCTTGACACAATGCTATTGCTTTTCCTTGTCTCTGTTGGAAGTTATCGTAGCTGCCTTACCCTGGTGATACATAGTAGCTGTGTTTTAGCAGAGCTTCCTTATTAACGAGAAATTACACCAATTAGTCTTCTTTTAGCCAAGAATGCTATGGCTTGTTTGGTTGTTGTGGGGACTTTTTTTTAGGGGGGGAGGCTGTTGTTTTTTGTGTGCCTTTTTTTTGTGGTGGTGGTGGTGGTTTTGTTATTAAGTCTCTGAAAGTTGAGTGTGTTGTGCCCTACTTGGTATAATCCCAGAACATATCTTCCAAATATTTTTTTCTGTGTTACTTTCAACTTGTCAATGAAAAGTTTTGACTATTACTTGAAATTATTTAAATCAGAATGATAAATATACAAATGTCAGACATATTGTTTCCCTTCTTAAAATAGCCTTCATTTGTGCCAATTTTGCTTTGGTTACAGTTGGTAGGAAAGTCCTTGCTGCTGTTATGGACTCACATTCTAGAGTTCTGAGCTGGAGCAGAGATTAACTAGACTCTTAAGTTTAGAGCTATACCAGATTTTATCTCTACTTCACCTGATTTTCATTCTCTAACATGGTTCCTGTTAACTATTTCCCTTTCACCCCATGCTCAATATTGCCATTTTTACTTAAATTAATGCAGGGTATAAATTTGAGGTTGGGAGTGTGCTTGCATTATCCTTAGTCTCTACTGCTTTCCTTTCTTTCATTTTATTTAACTAAAAAAAAAAAAAAAAAAAAAAAAAAAAAAAAACAAACCCACCCCTACATGTTCATCTATTTTAGCATTTTTGCAACGCCTAACATAGCTCCTTTTTTGGCAATTCTTATTTTGTTCCTGTGCTTCTCGTATAAGGGCTGAATACCAGAGAAAAGGTTTTTTTCACGTGTTACTTCAGTTTCTTTTTTTGAATGGAGCACATTTTTTTGAGGTGATAGTTTATCTGGCTAGGCCTGGAGTACCTTCTTCTGGAATTCTTTTTCCAATGTTTGGAATATGTTTTTTGACCATTTTAATATTCTGGATGTTAAAGCGTTTGTAAAACTTTGCTCCCTAGCCAATCTACTAGCTCCTCAGTCCAGCTGACATGATCACACCAGAGTCTGCCCTTTTGAAACTGAAACCTTTAGATCTACTTCATTTGTTCTCCTGTTTAACTTAAATCAGTTTTTAAGTCAGACATCTGACTTTATCCAGAGTGGACTTCTGTAACTGGTTTATTTCTAATATTCTTACTACTTATCAGTAATGGAGTATAAAATATCCTAGCACCTTTTGTTGTTCTGGTGAGAATTTAAATGCATTTTACGCTGCAACCAAAAATAATTGGGTATTACAAATAGCATTTGTAATCCATTTTGTCCTTAGTTTTGTAGTTACTAACAAATGCCCTTAGCCACCGCTCCAGGAAAAAACTGTGTCACACTTCACACAATGGACCCTGACTTAGGAAACAACAGAATCTAAGAAAATGCTTCCCATGCTAATAGTACCAGCAGAGCCAAGTTTTGTTGGGGGTTTTTAAGAGACTTGAGCACCTGTAGTTCAGTTCATCTGAAAATCAATTTCTTAGCCTATAAAATGGATTAGTCTCTAGCCAATCTTTAACTTGCTTTTGAGTAGGTTTGCATACATAGCCCACTATTGACTGTGCTGTGCCTCCCACTCTGTCTACATCTGGCCAACAGCGGATATGAGTACACTACAGCTGCTTGCTAGGGTATTTAACTTGAGGTGTAAAGGTTTGTGACAGCCCTGTAGGTCCCAGGTAACGAGCAAGATGATGATTATCACACTTCCCGAATTGTATGTACTCACATTCCCAAGGACAGCTTGTGATGGGGGTGCAGAGAGCATGGTTTCCTTTTATCTGTTCTAAGGCTCACAACACTTTTTTTTTTCACTTCCCAGAATTAAACTATTACAAAATACATCAAAAGAGACTTCACAGAAATATGCCTGTCCTCATTTCCATGTCTGCAATAAAACAACTGGGATAATGTTGCACAAATGAGTTTAGCATTAATAGATGATGAAATAACATGGCTGTGCAATAATCGTGTTCAAGATGGAGACGGAAAAACTCACTACCTCATTCTGCTAGCACCCAAGTTAGTGTGTGAACTAGCTTGTGCATACAAAATGTGAACTAAGTTACTGAGCAATAAAACTAAATTATTGCGTTTGCTTCATTCAAGATGGTTGGCTATTAGAAGAGATTACCCCTTTTCAGAGGTGTTCTGCATTTAAAGAAAAAAATTGTTGCTTAACATGTAGAGCCTTTAATTTTATTTTCTTATTAAAGGAATTTTTAAGGAGGATTTTTTTTTAGTTAGAATTATTAATAAGTTATTTTGTTTGGAAAAGACCTAGACAAGTATTTTTTGTGTAAATAATATATAAAAGGTAAAAATGCACACGTCTCCCATCACTGAAATGCATCAATTTCCTGAGTAAAACCTGAGACGAC
Source organism: Forpus xanthops (assembly GCA_032466535.1). Classification (NCBI taxonomy): domain Eukaryota; kingdom Metazoa; phylum Chordata; class Aves; order Psittaciformes; family Psittacidae; genus Forpus; species Forpus xanthops. The sequence goes on from JASSUY010030076.1 coordinate 120,410, forward strand.
TGATCAGACAGATGTACTGATTAAACTCTGTGCTTTTATTACCCTGAGAGGCATCAGCTCAAAGTTGACTATAGCTGTGATACAATGGCCCACACCTACTTTGTTTTGTTTTGCATAACATCTAAAAGAACATGCGTTTAATAGTTTTTTTACTGATTTACTACTTATCTACCTTGTGTGGTCTCTTCCAATTTTGTCATCTGAACCTTTTCATCACAAACAGAAAACAAAAATTGCCATTATTTGCTCCAACGTGCTTCCAAGCCCTTTCCTAGTTGGTTTTGAATTGTACAACTACATTGCATGTTTAGTTGATACTTATATAGAATTAGAATTTGTAAGCTTTAGGACCTCTTCTGTCCAAGGAAAAATCCTAAGGATTACTAGAAAACTTCTGATTTCTACCTAAGATTTCACATTAGATTGTGAACTTAAGGTATATGCAAGTTTCGATAGCTTAAAAGTATAAATGTAAATCAACATGATCCCATTAAACAGCAAACACAATTAACCTTGTGGAACACCAAGTTTATACAAGTTTAAATGTTCTACCTAGAATAAGTATATTCTCCATTACAGAATTAGGGGGTTTTGTGAGCTGGTATATATGCAGCTATGATGATTCACAATACCCCTTCTAGTAGGGGTAAACTACCTCATAGGGATAAAATACTGGTACCGTGTATCAGTAGTGGTAGAATTTACCGGTATTTTTTCTTACTTTACTAGCATCTACGTGCAGGAAAACGTGCAAATCTAACTTGGTCACTTTAGAAATAGGTAAGCTAAAATAGTTTAAAAAATGTTGACTGCCCACTGAGGAGGTAAAACCTGCTATTGCACTTTTTCAACTTATTTAGTTCTAGAATAAGATTGTAGCACTTTGAGTAGCCAGTTTTCTCTGAGAATGTCAGTACCTGATTTGTGGATGCATCAGCAACCATTTGTTTCTCAACCAAATGATACAGTTAAACTAGAAAAATTAACTGCTCCATCTGGTCTAAATTCCTTTCTCAATCTTTTTATAAACCTATTGATGTATGCAGGGTATCTGCTTTTGATCAAGCATAACATTTTACCCAAACCCCATAAAGTCAGCCTGAAGACCATAATTAGAAATGTGATTAGGTCTTGTCATAAAATGTTTGACACCTCTACTGGAATGTATTTAGCAACTGATCCTTAAAAAAAAAAAAAAGGAGAAATAAGGTGCTTTTTCCTGGTTATCTGTTTTATCTGGAACACATTCCTAGGGCCTGCTGGTGCAATATATATTTAAGGAAATTGTAATCCTGCAAAGGGAGAGGAATTGGAGGGGGTGGAGGAACATGTAGGACAGAAAAAAAATCGTGTGAATGTTCTCAGATATAAGTATTTTGTGATGGAAACTAGCTATACAGTTACTGTTTTATTTTGAAAAAAAATTGACACAAGGAACTTAATCTTGTTGTAAAAAATGCATGTAGGGATAATTAAGATTTTGACTGGGTTTGTTTCAGTCTCCATCAGTGAATTTCTGTGGTAAGGTGATACAAGACTGTGTAAGCAGTGGTGGGACTGTGTATGTGTGTCATTAGAGGGATGGTCACCAGTGGCTCCCTGTAGTAACAGAAGTACAGATGGAAGAGGAGAAAAGTTCTTACTTGCACATCCAGGAACTCTACTACAAGAACAGGGTTGTTTGTTTTTTTTTTCTTCTGTATTATCAGTGCATGCAATGGGAAAACTTTTGCCTTTTTCCTAAGGCCTCTTCAGGCAGAGCTTGCTGTCGCTAAACATGCCATGGTGGCTTCTGCTATTTTTGAAAAAACGGTGACTCAGAGGTCCCTATTCAGATAGCTATTTATCCAATAACTCAGTAGTGCCAGATCTGTAATATTTCCTACTCCACCTGAGTAGCCTCTTCTCTCTTTACCATCTAGGGTGGAAAGGGGGTGTTGAAAGAGCTGCCCTTTTTCAATAGAGAATGTTCTAAAACATTTTCTAGGGCAAAGACAGTAGGTGGGCACATGATTAAATCTCAGCACTGATTAGGAGAGCTGGGCTCCAGGCTTTGGCAAGTACCCTAACCAGTAGACTAAATCTGGTTCCTTCCTTCTTTCCTTTGGCATAGCGCATTTTTGTGCAAAGTGAAATGCTTTTAAAGGAGGGACTGACGACTTCCCCTCATGTGAGAACAGCTCAGCAATCAGGAACCTAAGAAGTGGGGATGGTAGTTTTGAAGCCTTTTGGATCTGGGAATTGATACGTATTCCTCTGCCTCAAGACAAGTACTTCAAGCAAAGAGGAAAAAGTGCAGTAGATGATGGCAGCAGCTGATCCTTCCCTGCAGGAGAAAATTCATCTCCACCAAGAGACTTAAAGGCTGTGTAATTACACAAAAGGGAAGACACTTGGCTCCCTTAAGGTAGATTGGCTGTGTCTGAGAATTTGGGCTGGTGTTTACAAACTTCAGTTAAACAAAACCATTATACTGCAGCTGCAGTTTTAGGTCCTGTGATGCCTGAAAGGGTTTTGGGAGTGGGATAACTTCCCTTGCTCAGAATGTGGCTGTCCCAGTTCCAGCTGAACGGACCCCTCTACACCCATGGCAGTAGATGAACAACAGAGGCAACATTTCCCCAGCAGGGTGCCTCGTCTTAAAAAAGCCGAGTGGCTGAAAACCGCCCTTCTCTGAGAGGGCCAGGCCCTTCCCTGCCTGCTCCTGTCGCCCGAGCTCCCCGCTGGCTGCTGCTGGGGCGCAGGGCTGCCCCGTCGCGTCACCTCGAGAAGGCGGGGAGCAGGGAGGGGCTCCGGCCCGTCTCTCGGACCCTATCTCAGCCCAGAGGCAGAGGACCGGGGGGGGGTAGGACGGGGCCATTTTCTGAGGCGCCGGTGCAGGGTCCTGGAGCCGACCCCTGCGCGTTGGGGGGTGAGCCCTCGGCCGCGCCGCGTCCAGGTGCCCGTCCTCCGCCCCGCAGGGTTTGGGCGCAGGCAGGGCGCAGCTCGCGGGCTTTCTTCTGTCCGTCTCCTTCTCCTCCCGGTACAAATAATGATGGTATCACTAGCCACTGATGAGTTTACCTTTGCAAAACCTCTTAGTGAATAGCCTCTTACGTGTGTAAAAAGGCTGGGCAGCCAAGGATCGGGTAAAAACGCTGAACCGTAATCAGAAGGATAGGTTCTTAATTACCAGCATTCTGCTGTCCTGCCTAAGCCAGTCAGCTCTACATGTCTTCTGTGATCTACAGCAATGACCCCTATTCATTTTACAAGGCTTCTGCGTCACCGAAGTACCTCGAGGTGAATCTGTAGGGCCCCTCTGACAGAGAAGACGCTGCCGTTACGTCTGGTGATAACGGCTTGCTAACGGAAGCGTGAGGGTGCGCCCGGCGGAGGGGACTGTGGCCGATGGCTTGGGCTGTGTAGCCGTGGTGCCCGGGTGCGGCGTGGGGCGAAGGGAGAGGGCCCCAAACATTCAGCCTTTAATGCTTTTAAATAATGATCACGGGGCTGGCGTGACAGGTGAAGTAACTGGAAATTAGCTTAATGCTGGTTGGGTCCAGTTTTCTTAAGGTGACTGATGAAAAAGGGAGAGGAGTTCGGGGAAGTTGGAGCCCGTGTACTTGCTTCTAAATTGCATCGAACTTGCAGTTATACACCGAAAATCCTTTCCTCAAAATAACTGATGTCTGTTCAGTAAACGTGAATGACTCGTAGTGTTTCTTGGTCTGTTCGATCTCGATCCCCTAGTAGCATTTCATGCCTTCCCTCCTTTTAAAGCGATGGGAAAATGTGGCTTTTGGATTTGGACTAATTTTTCACCAGCGATAAACGGGCTGTTTTCTGTACCAGGGTAAATTATTAGAAACTTGTGATTTGCAGTTCGCATTTGCCATCAAGATCACAGCAGGGGGAAAAGAACCTAGAGTTTAAACTAGCTTCAGTAATTCCTGTTCACGGGTTTCATGTGCTGATGGACAAAAAACGCTTTCAGAGCAAACCTGCTAGAATGTAATATACAGTGACTTCAGAAAGTGCAATAAAATCAATTAATGTTGCAAAAGCATTGGCCAAAAAGAAAGCGGTGAAAGGATTTATGGAAATGTAATGGATTTATAGGCATTTACCCTGCGACTTGATAAACAGCAATGGGAAGCCGAGATGGTGAAAATAATTAGTCCCACGGCCTCAGTGAATATGGACAATTTATTATTATAATTTTATCCTTTCAGTAGTTATTCAAATTTATTTTTTAATTTTGTGATCTGAAGCGCGGGGGGATTAATCTAAAGTTTGGGCTTGGCTTCCTTGGGGGCTGGCTTTCCTCTTTCTGACACTTTCCCTCTTTGCAAAGCAAGGGGTGATCTGTCATTTGCTAGGGCTTCCTCACGCAGCTCATTCTTAGTTTTTCTGCATGTATTTTAAAGACTGTTATCATTGGCCTTAATAAGTAGCGTGACCCAGCTGATGACTGCCTCCCTGTGAGCCAGAGATTTCTCTTCCTTTAGATTTTCAAACGCGTTTTCATGGACGCTTTGGAAGCTCCGGGGTTATACAGTGGCAGCTGAAGCACACCCTGGCTCTGGAGCAGAGCTAGCACCCAAAACTTTTCTGCTTGCTCTCAGAAGTTTGTAGCGCTGTTATTACAGCAAAAAAGGAGACGTCTAACATGGAGTAAAGATTACAATTTCCAGAAGTCAGAATTTATTACAGCTAAACTGTGATAAGATCCCATCTGTTATGAACACATGTAGCACCAATTGTTTTTCATACAACTGCAATTTATTTACCCTTCAGAGTGAATGAGATTGCAAGTGTGATTAAAAAAAAAAATACACCAACCCACAACACAACGGTTGGTTTTTGTTGATTTTTTTTTTTTTTGTTTGGTTGGGTTTTTTTTTGTTTCGTCCGGCCTATCTGTTTTCATCTGGCTAAATCCATTTATGCTGCAATACTTCCCTCGGATTAGATCGGAGATTCCCTCTGTCTCAAACAAGCGATTTTTATCGTGCTAAGGACCGCCAGGTCGGATGCCGCGGGAGACGGTGGCGGTGCGCAGCCGGCCGCCGAGGCCTGGC